>JAHWFP010223356.1:0-22632 GCA_023313725.1 Lithobius niger | reverse complement strand
TCAAAGATTTGGGGTAGTTAAAACTATAGAAACGGATAAAATTTCGTCTTTATTTCGCAGGTGCAGGCTTTCAGAGATGAGTTGAATTGTTTCAAAGTGGCCAGCAACAACTGCATGCATAAACCTTTGTATAGCGCAACGCCATGTAAGAAAGGTACACGGATTACAAACAAAAACGTCAAGTGTGCCGTAAAAAAGGGGTTATGTGATTGAATTTTCATTTGTTAAAATGTACACGGACAAAAATTGATGATTTTTAATTAAAATAATCAAATGTACAATTGAGAAAATCGCATCTGTTTAAGTGCTGTTGTGCTTTACGAATCATTAAAACGTAAAGCACAACAGCACTTAAACAGATGCAATTTTCTCAATTGTACATTTGATTATTTCAATTAAAAATCATCAATTTTTATCCGTGTACATTTTAACAAGTGAAAATTCAATCATATAAACCCTTTTTTTATGGCACACTTGACGTTTTTGTTTGTAATTCAGCTTTTGACTGGAGGAATCAGCAAAGGACCTACTCACGCAGACGCGAATATTTGGGCACATCTGCGATGAATTAATCAAAAGTCCGTTAACATTCTTACGTGCAATGAAATATCTCCCAGAAACCGTTATTATTTACGGTTAAAGAGTTCATAACTTAGCAAGTACGAATGACACTTAAAGTGGCACTATCACCGATTGAAAGTAGGCAGAATCTGGCAACATCTAGCGCTGTCTAGTATCTAGCACTTGCTTGTCCCAAGCGAGGGATGCCCAACGTTATTTCTTTTAACGAAACAAACAGGCCACGACTTCCTTAATTACTGAGGAAAATTTGGTTCGTCCTCGTGCACCTGGGAGCAAGCTGTAAAGGTTAACAATATCAGTGCCGCTAGATGGCGCCATGGTATTTTCGTTCGCATTTCAATCGGTGGTAGTGACAGTTTGTCTCTATATGGTACCGCTCCACTGATGATGGGCTCACTCGACCACGTCCGGTCACTTGTCGTCCACTTCCGCTCTTCATAATTTTCGTTTTTTTTAATTTCTTCTAACTAATTTTGGACTCAAAATCTAATGGTGAAAACAGTTTATCTCCATCTAGTACCGTTCCATAATGGGCTCACTTGTTGGCCACTTCCGGTCACTTGTAGGCCACTTCCGTTTCAAATTTCTGGTGTTTTTTTTTTATTCCTTGTAACTAATTTTTGGACGCTGAATCTAATGTTGAAAACCGTTTGTCTCTATCTGGCATCGTTCCATAATGGGCCCACTTATCGGCCACTTCCGGCCACTTGTTGACAACTTCAGCCTCATACTTCCGGTATTTTTATTCACTGTAACTAATTTTTGGACGCTGAATCTAACGGTGAAAACCGTTTGTCTACAATCTGGTACCGTTATGGAGTTGAAAAAGGGGACGGATTGGACGTACAAAGTCTTCTCAGCCAGACAACTGTCTTTTGGGTCGTTTGGGCTGCACAGAAGAGTAAATGGCAGCCACCTCTTTGACAAAATGATTCAACCAACCACACGTCTAAATAGAGCGTTTCTCCCTGTTTCAAAGGCAAACGGCTTCGTCAAAAAATGCCGGATAAATCAGCGAATGATACTGCGAATGATTATATTTACAAGCAATTCAAGAAACTCAGTCTTTCAAATATGGCGTAAGGCGTCCGTCTATCGATTTTTGCCCAAGTTGAGTGTGGATTAGTATAGTCGCCGTATGCAAGTTATCCAGTAATTTGGTCAGAACCAACACACTGGATATTAGCCTATGCTGTAAGCAACTAAATAAAAATAATCACTGATACTTGGATGCCAAAATGCCCTGAGCGATGTTATCCACATAGGGTACTTGCAGTGTGACGTCGACGCTGTGGAAACCAATTGGAGTTGATGACGTCCAAAATGACTAAATATAGACTGACCTATTTACTTCATGCCCATTCTTGGATTACGTTTCTGTTGCTGGGGGAGACTGTCGGGAATGGATACGGCAGCAGATCGAAGGAGAGAAGTCCCTAAACCCGGTTTCCTCCGAAGGGTTCGACAAAGCTAGAAATCCCATACACCCAAGATTTAGATTTATAAACCCGTTGCAAATTTTGTGCAAATCTTGTAAATCTGTAAATCTTGTGTAAATCATTCAAGTCCTGTAAATCTTGTGCAAATCTTGTAAATTACGTAAATATGACGTAAATCTTAAGTAAACCTTCTGTAAATCTTTATATCCCAGCAAATTTTCATATAAATCTTCAAATCTGTAAATCTGCAAAAACTTTATGTAAATCATTAAATCTTCTGCAAATCCGTGTAAATCTTGCAAAACTTCATGTAAAATCGTTAAATGTTACTTAAATCTTTTGTAAATCTCTAAATCCCAGCAAATCTTCATGTAAATCTTCAAATTTGCAAATCTGTGTAAATTGTGTTAAGTCTGAAAAACTGCATGTAAATCGAAATGGGTTTCTGCAAAACGTGAATTTCCGTTTCGCAGAAAAATGTTAAGGCCACACAAAGAAAACTGTTTGGTTTATAGACGAGGTTGCAAATTGCAGGCAACCAGGCATTTTATTTTTATTTTTTTACTTTAATTTAACTGGCCACATTCCTTTGACGTGTACCTAGCTCAATGCTGAAAAAGTATGTAGTCAGCCTAAAATATATACAATATTTTACTATGTTATTAACTTATTTATGTCATCTAGTATTCAATGTTTTTTTTTTTTTTTAGGTTTTGTGAAATGACTTATTAGTAGTTCGGAACTATGGGCTTGAAATTAGTACAAATTGAAAAGCTCGTTTCGGGCCGGTCAAAAACGGTCAAAGTTTGGCAGAAATGTGATTTTTAGAGCGTGAATCAAGATTAGGATAAAAAAAATTTTATCCGCGAATATTTAAGGCACCCGCACGCACCTGTCATCCAAACACTTAATATTGTATCGGGATTCTATGAAACGAGAAATCACCAGGGGAAGGGGAAGGGGGCTGTATAGGCTGAATATTCCGACTGGATCCCGATTATAAAGATACTTTTTTCCGGAATTTTTTCTCCTTTTTACCTTCGTTTTTTATAATTTCTTGCCTCTTCCGTTATATCCGGCTGAGGCCCATTTTTCCGACTAGGAATTTTATTGGGTGGGGGTATATAGATACAGGAGCGGAACTGGAGCGCCACAACAGAAAAACAAAGCCCTCCCCCCCTCCCCCTTAACATTTTTTTTGTTTCTTTTTACCTTCCTCCTGTAAGAATTAAGCCTAATCTGAGCTAATTAATCGCGTTTCACCTCTAAAATTGTCTTCGTTTGCTGACGTTTTAAACAAACCATATCACCAGTGATATAATACAAAATGACATAAGCTTTTGGCGTCGTTAGCACACAAATCTGTCAGGTCCAAAATAGACAGCTCCGTCTGCAAGTCTCGCCTTTTCGCGGGCTGGATCTCGTCGCGATCCTGCTCGCGTTTTAATCCCGTTTTCGAAAAGCTCTCGGAATTTCGCGTGCCTGGTGTTGTGATGCTCCCCGCCAACCACGGGGCTGGCGTAATTGTTACTGTCGGATCCAATCGTTGGTCCCAATTAAGAAATCACAATACCAATCAGCGCTGGTGTTTAATTAATTAATAGCCTTTGTCAGGGCAAGCTGCAACGCTGGTGCACAGGACAGCAAGCAGGCTGCGAGACGCGGGCAAAGCAGCGACACCCAGTGACAAATTGAAGCAGCCCGCACGGGTACATCTCTAAAGAGCATGGTCGCCATGTCAACCGATGCCTTTGTTAACTCGTATATGACGTGTCCTTGGCTTATCAAAATTACAGTTGCAACTTGCAGCGGCAAGAATGACGCTGGCAAACATCAAATCGAATCGGACAAACATTCAAATTAATAAAACGCAAGCGGTTGAGTATTTAAAAGTTTATTATTAAAGGGATATACCTCCCAGCGCCATTTTTCTCGATCCTCCACATCAAGTACGCCCCAAAGGTCTATTTCCTTACCGTTAGTCAATCCCTTGGTAAAAATCCGTTTTAAAATGTGGCGTCTAGGAGATTTTCTGTTGAATATAGGGGAACTTTATTTACGTTCATCCCGGACATATGTGATGTTTTGCGCACTTATACAATAACCATGGTGTTTCATCTGTGTGTGTATGTACTAATTTGCTAATAATTACCATGAGATCGAAAATCTAAACGATTAATGCGATAATTAAAATTAATTATTCCAATAGATCGCCGAAGCAAAATTATAAGACACTAGTCTAGAAAATTGTAAATTGTGATTTTAAAATACGAGAATCATTACGCTTTGTGACGACACAATTAATGCGTTCACACTGGCTTTGTCTCATTAGGCGCAATGCCAACTGAGAAAGTAGCCGCGGTTTTCGCTGCGTGTTACGTTGGATTTATTAAAAAAAAAAGTTGTTAACTTGGTGTTCACGTACATTGCCCAAACGCTAGAGTATACTGAATATATTAAGACGGCTGTTAACTTGGTGTTCACGTACAGTTATTAAATGCTGGAGTACATTCGATCTATTCAAAAAGTTGTTAACTTGGTGTAGAGGTTAGTGGTCAAACGCTGGAGTACAATGGATCTATTAAAGAAGTTGTTAACGTGGGTCTTCAAGTAGACCGGTCAAACGCTAGAAAACACTGTATTTCTTAAAATGTTGTTAACTTGGTCTTCGCATACATTGAGAAATACAACATTTTAAGAAATACAATGTTCTCTAGCGTTTGACCAGTGTACTTGAAGACCCACGTTAACAACTTGGTTAATAGATCCATTGTACTGTAGCATTTGACCACTGTCCGTGAACACCAAGTTAACAACTTTTTTAATAGATCGAATGTACTCCAGCATTTGATAACTTTATACGTGAACACCAAGTTATCAACCTTCTTAATATATTCAATGTACTCTAGCGTTTGGGCAATGTACGTGAACACCAAGTTAACAACTTTTTTTAAAAATAAATCCAACGTATCTAGCATTTGACCTGTACACTTGAAGACCAAGTTAACACCCCTTTAATAGATATGCTTTACTCAAGCGTTTGACCAGTGTAGTGTGAAGACCAAGTTAACAACTTTTTTAATAGATTCTGTGTACTCTAGCATTTGACCAGTGCATTTGCAGACCAAGTTAACAATGTTTTTAATAGATTCAATATACTGTTATACTGTAACATTTGTCCAGTGTACATGCAAACCAACTTAAGAACTCGTTAACAGATCCAATGTAACTCTAGCGTTTGACAGTGTACGTGAAGACCAAGCTATAGTTTATTCCACATTATATTTTCAGAAAACTGACTGGATGACGACTCGTTTCCTTGCACTAAGAGTGCAAAAACATGTGGAAATCACACTTGTAGACTCTCCACAGTTACTGCTAGAGTTTACGAATGGGATGTTTACGGATTTTTTGAACTCGTAGTGGAAGAAAACGTGGCGTCATACAGTCATTTTTCTGAAAACATAATGTGGAACAAAGTATAACAACTGTTTAATAGAGCCAATGTACTCTAGCCTTTGACCTAGTTTTTCCGTACACACTAAGTATACGACAGTAATTAGCTGCCACTAGATGGTGTCAATAAGTGTATTTGAACGTAAAGAATTCTATTTTTTTAAATTCAATTTGTAATTGCGAGTATTGATCAAGTAGAACTACTTAGAAAGAACAAACTAGGTCAAACACGCGAAGTAATTTTTCCTTAAAAGGAACGGAGTGATCAAAAATCACCCATAGTTATTTTCCTATAGCGCAGCCGCTTAGGGGGGGGGGTCCAGCAATCCTCACTCGCCTAAATCTAGGCCCCCCCCCCTTGATTATACCTGTCTTCGAAAATGTAACAGCACGGTTACGTTGATCTTTGCCGCTCCATCTCCTCTCCCCCCCCCTCTCCTGCCCGTACGAATGAATAAATAACGAAGCACTGTAAAAATATCGGCTCACAGTTTCATTGTGACGTAGTCCCATAGGTGCTAGCACACAATAAATTTAAAAGGATGCTACGAATCTAATGTCAGCACCGTTATCACCCGCAAACTAAAAACACAAAATTATAGACTTTTACTCAATTACGTGTGCTTATTTTTGGTGTTTTCGTCTTGTGTTTAATAACGGCTTGAAATGAGACACCGAAACGTTGCATCCGATTGAAGGTTATTGGGTTAGCACTTACGGGCTTGGGCCACTAATAGTTAATTATGCCTAAGTGGTTCTCAGGGGCGTACGCAAGTGTTTTTTTTTTCTGGGCGCATGAAACGTTTTTTATGACATTGTCTAAAAAAAAAAAATTCCGATCACGCATCAGCAATTTCTTAAAACATTTTCTGGAGCCGATGGCGATATCGGCTCTTTGCTCCATTCACATGATCACCTCGAAACGAATTTAACGGTTGTTCAGAGGCATACCACAACTAAAAACTTGGATCTAAAGATGACTTTTATAAAATGTGTAACTTTTGCACGCTGATCATGGCATTAAAACATAGATATTGTACTCCACAACCAAATGTTAAGCTACTGATTTCGTTTTGTTTGGTAAAAAAAAAGCCATCGTCCGCATTGAAAAATCACGAATAAAACGTAAAAAATACACACCGCCCGCTCATGATAATTTTTTTACTACCACTCCTGAGAACCACTTAATTAATTTTTAGCGGCCTTACCTCTCAATGAAATTTAGCACCTCTAATATCAACAAAAAACGCTAAAAGCTACCAACAATATTCTTAACCAATATCCAATACGATTGTAGTGATCGCAAGATCGTTCCAGTGCATGACTTGAAAAAATGAAAAAAAAGAAAAAAACCACAACTCCTTGTGGGTCACCGTTAGCCATTCGCTAGAAGCGAGGGGAGGGGGATGAGGAGCCCCAGCCTACACCAGAGGGGGGGGGGGGGGGACGAGAACTAACTGGAGGTGGCGCCATGATAGATTGGGTCTGAAATGGCTGCAGCACTCCATTATGAGTGTCCATCTGTCATTTCATCTACATAACCCCAACTCATAAATCTGTCTTTAGGCGCCATTGTTGGCCTCATGCTGACCTGCCACGTTGCCTTCTCGGTAAAGGAAACGAGACGGCAGAGGGTGCCTTCTATCGACTAAAATTGGAGTTATAAACAGGCAATAAATATCCATAAAAAGTTAAGCCCTATAGTCATTAATTTGCGATTGTGTTTGAAAATGGGGAACTTGATGTAGGGCACGAGTGATGTCTACCTGAATTAAGCACAGAGTTCAAGAGTAAATGTGTGGACATCATGTATTTCCAAATGGGGTATTTTAAAGGCGGTCTCCTCCTTGACTGGTCATTCGATTTCTTGCTCTGCTTGTTATTTGGGACATTAAGACCGTTGATTAGAAAGAAACAGATGTTACATCTTGCGTCTTCCAAGCCTATGTGGGGCCCTGGAGGTATGCGGCTATACTAATACCTCTGTTAATGCTTTGCCTTCGATGCACGTGCAGTGGGAAAGCATTATCTGAGGTATTAGTAGCCGCAACTACCGCCAAGGCCCCACGTAGGCTTTAAAAGTAAGGCCCGATACACACATCCGTTTTTTTTAATGTGCGTTGACCCTGCGTTACCGCAATTGCGGTTTGGTGCACGCGACATCTGTTGAGTACTGCACACATATACCTGCGTCACCGTTGCGTTACGGCACGTCCATCTATCGTTCGCTTTTCAACGCACTTCCCCACAGCACCGCAACGTCAACGCAAACGCATCTCCGGTCTCTCAGTATACCTTGTGTAAATTCACCACTGAGAAAGATTGGACAGCTACTTAGCTCGGATAGAGCCTGTAGCCAGAACCAGCACTATAGAAACTAGAAGCGCACTTAACACAACGTCCCATATTATTTACGCCTATGAGTTTTCGCTTTATCGTAAATTAAACAAAAAGGATATGGACTTTTACTGAAATAAAGTTAAAGTTTTATAGGTAAAAAGAGAAATCAAAGAATTAGCTATTCTTTGAAGATAAAAAGGCTTTCCGGAAAATGTTGAAATTATCTGGTTTTCTGTGTATACTATGTTTATCAAATTCCCTGATTTTTCCCTGAATTTTCCACACCTCTCCGGTCTCTCAGTACCTTGACTTGAGCGCTGTACACATCCGTTATTTATCGCAAAAGCGTTACCAAAATGGCGTCCAATCTCGAAGATTGTTTATTGTTGGGGGGGGGGGGGGCAAACAGTAAAGAACTCTCCTGAAATATGGAATGAAATAATTGAAGAAGACTCATTGGAAAATATTGAAAGAACTTATACAAAATTTTTAGTTAATCTGCAAAGCATCTTCCAGTACGTCTGACAAAATGGGCCAATTGTGATATAGCAATAAGTTAGAGTTAAGATAGCTTCTGTAGGAGGACGTACGGATTTTGGCCGCGACCCGATTAAACTTCCTTTATCCGATGTAAGGTTTCGGGCCATGGCCGTGAATAAAACCATCAGTCCGGCTTCACTAGCTGACATGTGTCTGTTAACTGTAAGCAATACTTTTTAATCCTGGGATGATCCCGATTACCGATTCGGAATGCCTCACGTAATTCCTTACTGACATTTGCTATATCGGTTTAGAAATCGGGAAAGGTAGATAAAATCCAGACAGATCGGTAATAAACCAAATTGAATATATTTTCTACTTCTCGTTGACCGATTTTGACGTTTGAATACACCATTTTTTGAAGGTTTTTTTCACCAGCTTTCCAATGGTCCGAACCCCAAGCAGCTATCTCGTATTGTTTAGAAATTACAAGGCAAATTTTTTTTATAATTTTACTGGGATTTTTGGCCCAGCTACCCTGGCAGCTAGCCTTTCCCTGGTTGAATGGTATCACTACTTTCAAAGGCCGACCCTTTTTGTCCAAACAGCCAAACAGAAAAGAAAGCGGAGCCCGCGCCATAATGTCGGCAGTGGAAGTGACGACGGCCCTATAGTATCAATTAAACAGGTTTTGTCTTTACGTTTTGTCAATTGTCAAGTGTAGTTACGTTGGTCATGGTACAGAATGGAATGGGGCTTGGGAGGAAAGGTAATTGTTGTCTAAAAGCCAATCTGTTACAAATTTTTTTTTGGGGGGTGGGGGGGGGAGCGGTGAGGCTAAATGGGGCATCGACAGCTTGGTCATTATTAGCACCAACCAGTTACAGTGCACGGTCCGGGTTGTCACTGCACCACACATTACAGACATGTTGAACAAATCCCAAATCTAGATCTTAATCATACATCTGTACCTCCAGCAAGAATTTAAAAATCCCGGACAGGAGGACAGACTTACTGCCAAATGACGCGCTAAGTCTGACGGAAGGTAGAAACGGCGACGAACACCATAAAGATGGCGACAATCAACAATCAAGTGTCGGATCTTAAGTGGCCGTCGACACCAACGATTTTCAAGAGGGATAATAGTTGGCCAGGCAACCCTCGAGCTTTCATTGTTGCGTACCAGTCGTCAACACCTTTACAGTTTGTTGTTCGGTAATACGTGATACAATAAGGCAGTATATAGAGCACTGACATTTGCCGCCATATTGGCACCAGATTGACACCAGTGTCAGTTTTGGAGGGTATAACTACAAGGTGCACCACATAAAAATGGAGGGGAAAACAACGGAAGAGCGGATTTCTTAGGCTTAAAATAACGTTGTTTTCTCCAACAACAAAAATCGCGCGTTTTAGGTCTAAGAAATCACTCTTCATAGCATCGGATTCAGTATGACGCCCTTCTGTTTCTCTCTGCAGTGCCCCTTGCAGCTAACCCATTAAGGCTCCAGCATAGAGTTATATACAATAATACTACGTCGTGTCACTGCTCTATAAACAATCTGCAACAGTGAATTGCTTGCGAGGAAATGCAAACTGAGAGAGAAATCTGGCGGACAAGGTCAATTGGGCTAAAGTAGAAAATATCTCCAGTGCTACTGAAGGGTGTTGATGTTGTAGACGTCGTCAACAATGTTGGTATTAAAGGTTCCTATTCACTGAATGACAGGGCGCGAGCATCAAGCGCCGTCTACCATTAATCAGTTCTGTGTAGCACAAGCAATGCCACGTGCAATGAAATTATTTTACAAACTAGCCACGCGCCTGTTTAATTATTGCGTGTAAACTCTGTGCGTCCACGTGCACCAGGAAGCAAGCGGTCAAGGTCAAGTCGCCCATCTAGTGGTTCAAAATCTGCGTTTGAAAACGGTCCATGGCTGGAAAAATGCCCCCCGTGGGCCGTGATGTCATTAGGCTTAACTTTACCGCTTGCTTCCTGGTGCACGCGCAGTGGAGGCACTAACTTTACACTCAATAGTTAAAGGCCGATTGCCACCAAATTAGCATTGCAGCATCTAGGCCTGTCAAGTTTTCTCTCGTAGGAAGCAAAGGAATGCACTAAGCCAACCTTTTCACCGCTACAAACAAGCCACGAGGCTCCTTAACTACTGAGTAAAAATTTGGTACGCCCTCGTGCACCTGAAAACAAGCTGCAAGGTTTAACGATATTAATGTCACTAGATGGCGCCAGGGGAATTAGTCTACATCTTTCCATGGTGCCATCTAGTGACACTAATACCGTTAAGCCTTACGGCTTGTTTCCAGGTAGGTGCACGAATGCGCACCAAACTGTTACTCAATAATTACGTGGAGTCACGTGACTTGTTTGTAGCGTTCAAACGTTTTGCTTTGTGCCTTCCTTTGCTGCCTGCGAGAGAGACCTCGATAGTCCTAGATGCTGCAATGATAATTTGGTGGCAACCGCCTTTAAGGAGACACTTGGCGTGTTTGTGTTTCATAAAAAGAAATATATTTGTGTGTTCCTTAGCTTGTTGAAATTAGGGGCTAGTCAGAACCAGGTAGCGGCAAATGGTTATAGATGCTGCAGCTTGCAATTGGCGGCAATCCCCCTACAAATTAGTCACGTTACAAAACGGAATGAGGCTTGGGAGGGAAGGTAAATGTAGCCTAAAAGCTAATTATAATAGTTGCCAGGTAACCCTCGAGCTTACATTGTTGCTTACTAGTCGTTAACACCTTCCCATGTTGTTGTTCGGTAATATGTGATACAATAAGACAGTATATAAACAATGTGCAACAGTGCGTTTCAGCAGCAAGTATCTACAATACGAGATTCGTCCAGGGCTACCGACGGGTATTAATGTTGTTGACGCCATCAACAATGTTGCATGGTATTAATGTTGGGTCACTCTCTACAGTTAGTCACTCACCCAACCCCATAGCTACCGATGAATTACTTCCAAGAAACTGGCATGATCTCTCCCAGCTACCAGCTACATGACGGATAGATTCCAACCCGATTCTATCCTCCAGTACGCATACATGCATATCATTCTACATGGCGTGTAAATATTTTGAATTTCTCGTATTTCAAAATTACTTCAAGAAACTAGGCTGATCTCTACCACCTATTAAAGTGTGCGCGGCCTATCTTGAGTTCGCCGCAGAACGAACACAGATAATCGATTGCAAGTTTTTGGGAGCAGAATGCCTTGTTGATATCTAAGATGGTTACAAAAACAATGGCGGTCGTCGATTAAAGCCGCACCCTCCAGGAAGACGTAGTCGCTCGCAAAATACTTCTATGGACTCAAGATACGCCGCGCACACAATAGTCACATGACCGGTAGATTCTAATTCGGTTCTATCCTCTATCTTCTAGTTTGATTCTATCTATCCATACATATCATTCCATAATGGCGTATAAATATTTTGAATTAGCCGTGTTTTAAAATTACTTCAAGAAACTAGGCTTATCTCAACACCACATCAGCCACATCTTATCTCATCAGCCACATAGATTCTAATTCGATTCTTTCCTCCAATACTCATATAGAGCAGCGTCATGTGACGTCATATTGGCTACAAGAGAGATAGCTGCAAGGGGCGCTAGATTAAAATGGAGGGTTCATTTCATAGGCTTAAAAAAACGTTGTTTTCTCCAATCCCTTATGCTGCTAGGTCGTAATTGGAAAATAAAGATTCCACTTGCTTAAAAATGTCAGCAATTGCCAACAAATCGACAAAAATCGAGCAATATATGCCTAAGAAATCCACTCTTAACAGCATTGTCTTCAGTAAGACGCCCTTCTTTTCCCCCTCCAGTGACCCTTGCAGCTATCCCAGTTACCGGCTCCAGCATAGAGTTATATACAATAATACAACGTTGTGTCACTGCCCTGTAAATACATACATATCATTCTATATATGGAGCATAAGTATTTCGAATTTGTCGTGTTTCAAAATACGTTCATCATGTGTTTGGAATTGCCCGCGATTATACAACAACTTGAGGATGAAAACAGGCATAAAATTCGTGGGTCAGTCAGTTCCCGCGCATGGACGCTTGGGTTGACGACGACTTCACCGGGTTTAGCAAGCAAACGCCGTGTTTCGTGTGCCGCCTTCCGTCGCCCACTTTGCATCCATCTGAATTCGGAAAGAGGGGGGAAACCATTTTCCAAAACGACTGGTCGCACGTCAAAAATGGCATGGACCATTCATTCTGTAATTCATTCCCTCCATCCCGCCCCCCCCCCCCCCCCACTCACCTCCACACACACTTGTTCATACGAACAATTCACCGTTTGTCTGCAATAACAACAACACATCACCATGGTAAAACCCCGAAATTGAAGCGAGGCGTAAGACCAAACACGTGTTTGTATGTATTGGTTCCACATTTTGAGATTTGACCGTTCCCTTATATATATATCAGCCGCCGACATTGGCCATACATATATAACAGCCACGAATGGGACCCTTCTTTAAGTTGACGGCGTGACGCATGCAGACGAGAAATATAGATCGGTCTTACGGGATATTGTGACTTTTGGTTGTTGTTGTTGTACGGTAATGTCTGGAATCTGGTTTGGGAGGGATGTAATATTAAGAAAATAGCAATTCAACACAACGTGCGTTTTGTATATTGCAGTATATCGTTACGGGGTTCAAAGTGGAATCGTTGTTTCCGAACGAGCGGCCTCTTAGTGGCTTGCAGACTGGTTGCGACGCCGTCGTCGAATGAGCAGGCGGCATATGGCCTAAATATGTGGTCATAAATCAAAATAAAGTACACCCGCTCAACACACACACACAAACGGACACACACACACACACAGAACCGTAATCGCGTACGAGTCGGCGTGCGAAAGCGAAAGTTGTCGATTAGGCCTACACCAAAAGACATTTCAGTCAGTGTGGCATTGAAAATGTAAATACACGTAACCCGTCATAATGTCGAGCCTTCTCTCTTTAGGCATTACTTTAACGTGTGGAAAAATGGAAGTAAAATTTATGAAAAAATTACTTCGCAATATACTTTGTACTTGTGTTGTTTTTTTTTTGTTGTTGTTAGTTTCGAGTTCGTTTCTTGCTAATTAGTCTTCTGTATACCGCCGTACCGGCTGAGAAGACTATTGCAACGACTTTGTCCGTCCGTCCGTCCGTCGCTTTTTTCAACTTCGCAACGGAAGGCTGGTAAGAATTTCAAACTGCTTCCGTAATTACGATAATGTACAAAGATGTGCATTAGTAGTTTTAACAGTTTTAGGCTTCTAGAAATCTAGTTGACTTACTGATTGATGTTTTTGTCCTGTTCAGGTTCAATTCGACCAAATTCGTCCTAATTCATCAAAATGGGTAAAAGAAAAGCTCTAAGTTCACGTAAACATGGTCAAATCAAGTTGTTATTGAAAAATGCAAGCTTGACACAGAAGGGTATTGCAAAACAATTGCAAATTCACCTCTGGTGGTTAATTTGGCAAAGAAAGAGGATGGACTTGCATCACCCAAGCGAAAGAGAAGATGTGGGGAAAGCACGCCTATCATCTGCCCGTGATGATCGTAAACTGATGCATCTTTGTCAAAGCAATCACAAACTGTCCTCAAAAGGTTAAAACAACTATATGGGAGAAATCAGGGGTTATTGCAAGCCCAGAAACCGTCAGGAAGCGTCTGTGTACAGCTGATAAGAAAGGTCGACGGTCACGAAAGAAGCCGAAAATCATGCCATGGATGCTGAAACAAAGACTGGACTGGGTAAAACAGGACAAGGCTTGGGCTTCTCAACAATGGAGCTAGGTAAAACACTGTACAAAATTGGTATTGATGTGTTTTACCTTACTCTACTGTTGAGAAGCCCAAGCATTGTACCATTTTGCCCAGTCCAGTCTTTGTTTCAACATCCGTGGCATGATTTTCGGCTTCTTTCGTGGCCGTCAAGTTTTCTTATCAGCTGCACACAGACGGTTCCTGGGCTTGCAATAACCCCTGATTGATCCCAAAGTTATTTTAACTTTTTGAGGACAGTTTGTGATTGCTTTGACAAAGATGCATCAGTTTTCGATCATCACGGGCAGATGATAGGCGTGTTTTCCCCACATCTTCTCTTTCGCTTGGGTGATGCAAGTCCACCCTCTTTCTTTGCCAAATTAACCACCAGAGGTGAATTTGCAATTGTTTTGCAATACCCCTTCTGTGTCAAGTTTGCATTTTTCAATAACAACACAATTTGACCATGTTTACGTGGACTTAGAGCTTTCCTTTTACGCATTTTGATGAATTAGGACGAATTTAACCTGAACAGGACAAAAATATCAATCAGTAACTTAACTAGATTTCTAGAAGCCTAAAACTGTTAAAACTACAAATGCACATATTTGTACAACATCATAATTAGGAAAGCAGCTTAAAATTCTTAACAGTATTGGTAAGAGCCTTCCTTCCAGCAGTCAGCCATTTGCAATGATTCTTGCGACCTCTGGTGTCAAACTTCGAAAATCTGCCAAAAAACATCACACAGTGCTATTTAGTGTTTTAAAATGGAGTTAAACACATAACTAACACTAATATAATGTTTTAATATTAGTTAAGCAACCTAAATAGTCAATGCATGCTTGTATTTGAAAAAAAATGTACATTTTTTGGCGAATCCATAATAATTTGACTGTAAAGTATTGTTTCGAAAGGAAGGAGAAAGAACAAATGAATTATACGTAAAAAAATAATATTCTTAAAATAGCAGAATTGAGTGATTATGTGATTATCGTAAAAAATTATTACATAAATACACATAAAAATTATGATCAAAATAAAGGAATACGACTAAGGAAACCAACGCAGAAGTTTAAAATATCTGAGTGGAAAAATGCACGAGGAATGAGGAACAAACAATATTATATACCTACAATTTTCAACAAATTAAAACCTTCAATGCTGAACTACCAAAATAAAGGGGATTTAAAAATAGAATTAAAAACAGAACTAACAAAACAATATCAACATTGAAAAAAAATAGAGCTTTTAGTACCTAAGTTATGATTATGTAAAACTATCTGACATTGTTAATATTTGTATATTCATGTAAAAGATAAGTGTAATATGTAAAAATATATGAAATACCAGATTTGTGTAATATATTTCTATATGCTTGTTGCTCATACAAGTTTCTTAGGAAACTTCGAGCTCTGTATAACAATGCAATAAAAAAATTATTATATTATTATTATTATTATCATAAGTATATAAAGTTTTATATACTCATGCATTATTATATTTACATAGTTTCGGTGACTTTGAAAACGTGAGTGCAAGAGCACGTGAAGGGGAAAATTATTTCTCATAAAATTTAGCCAGTCAAGTGATGAAGTGACAATCAGCTAACGACACGGCCGCCGTGCACATCTGACTCGGTTTAGCCACCTACATTTCCAACCATTCTTAGAACGTTTCTTACGCGATTCTCTGGTTTACTATCATTGAACATGTAGAAAGTGAGACTTAATCTATAGCTTATAGATTCCGCGGCCTATCTTGAGTTCTCCGCAGAACGAACACAGATAATCGATTGTAAGTTTTCAGTAGCAGAGTGCCTTGTTGATATCCAAGATGGTTACAAAAACAATGGCGGCCATCGATTAAAGCCACCCCATCCAGGAAGACGTAGCCGCTCATAAAATACTGGCAGCACTCAAGATACGCCGTGCACACAGTAAGTCGAATAAAAAAACAAAAAAAATCCAAATCCAAATCCGCAATAAATAGGTAATAACAAGTCATACAAACGGGATGGGGTGAACAAAAAAAAAAAATACACATCTCACCCTCTCACTCCTTCCCTAAACCGTTCACCTTTCTCTCCACACCCCTTTCTGGCTCTTACGCCCCATTCTTTTATAACACTTTTGCATGATTTGTGACTTTATAACAATGAATAAATTTACGGGAGTGTTTAAGGACCGTAGAAATCCTGATCGCCTGTATGTGTACAGCACACACGCACGCACACACACACACACCCTCCCCTCCGTCCCCAATCCTTCATCCAGACGGCATTTGACTCTTTCGTTCTCTCTCTTTCCTTCATTCTGATTGGACCAAACTGTTATAACGACCATCTACAACCAACTCGACTTGCGACGCCCCGGACCAAGTTTGAATTACGATCTCACTTATACCGCGTTGAAGCAGAATCCATGTGAAAAGAGAAATTTATTATTCGCCATGACCCATTAGACGCTGGGCTTGGGGAACACACAGATGCGAACACGTACCCGGGGTGTGACAAAAGCACCCCTCCGTCCTTGCTCTCCCCAATCACCCCCCCCCCCCCCACGCCCTGCCTTTCTTCCCTCAGCTTAACTAGCCGCTTTTTAAATGGTAATGACAGACAGTTTACTGTTGTTTAACGCACCAACAATGCAGTCCGCCATGTCTGTGTTTGCCTTAAATGATTTAGAGGAAAGGATTTACGGCCGTACGGGTGTTTAATGACGTCATATGTTTGCGAAAGCAACAATGGTAAAATTAGGGCAGCTACCGTTCGTAGGCGGATCGTACGGAATCCTTAACGGGTTGCATTCAGACAAGAATTGGAAAGGTAGGGAGGTTACCAACGTGAGTGCCTTTTCCCCACGCCCTGTAGGGTCAATAAAAATAGTATGGTGACACGTCACTAGATGGCACCACGCTTAATTATTTCTGTACATTTATGTTTCGCCCAAATTTTTGCTATTGACAGAGTTAGAGTGACATCACCTATACACTCTATCCTGCGCAATGCGCATGTAGTCTGGAGGAGGTATTTCTTCGAATTACCTGTATCTTTGAACAATTATAACACCTAGAAAATAAAAGACGTAATTTTTAATTCTCCCTCTTGGCTTTATACAGCGTAATCCTCCATGAAATTCCGACGTTAGACTCATCCGTACAAAGCTTTCGTTTGCTTAGGAATCTTGCGTTCGCCACACTTTTCAAAATGAAATCCAAGCACGCAAGCGTCAAAAAACAAAAGGGGTTCTTGTTTACTTTATATAATCATTTCGTGACAAGTATTCAAATAATGCCGTAATATCCTTGGCAATGCTAACATTTCCATGTCCGACACTTACTTAGAACCACTTTCTCATTCATACTAACAACCAAATGGAACACCTAGATGTTCTACCTTGTCATCACCCCCCCCCCCCCCCCATGCACCCTACCCCGATGCAATCTCTTCCCAACTGTCATATAGTGTAGTCAACACCGTGCAATTAGCTAATGTACGAATTTTACATGTCTTAAGGTTTGTGCAGTAATAACAGTCCACGCCGTGTTTACAAGAAGCAAAGCTATAGGAAGACGAAGTCACAAGGTAGGTAAGGAAGCGCGTCGGTCACTACAAACAGGTCAAGGAAGTTGAGCCTTTTGCTTGCAGATGCCGCCCACTCATCGGGGCCTTTTTCTCCCTCCCTCCCCCGTGTCACACCCGACCACACTTTACCCTGTCTTGCTCCCCACCCCACCCCACCCCACCCCACCCCACCCCACTCCCCCTTCTACATCAAGGCCTGACTGCACAATCTGGAGCCTAATGCAGCAATTTACAGGCTAGGCATGTCAACGTCATTCGTCCAGGATGGCTGTCCATAAATTAAGGTGGCCAGTCACGACAGTGCCGCCCTCTTTCGGCGGTGAGGAAGACAGGCTCAAGTGTGGAAAAGGATCTCAGCCCGTCGCAAGACGGCTGATGTTCAAGATAAAACTCCAGTGCGCCCCATCCACTTGTGTTGTACAAATTATTAACCCCTTCCACGGTATTAAGTACGCATGCCCAAGAAAACCAAATAAGTCCAGCGACGGAAAGCGAGCTGGGAACCCGAGAGAAGCGAGCAATTCACAACCAAGTTGTTTAAGAGTCTTGACCTACGAACCAAGAACGAATTGCAGCACCGACTTAAGGGAAAGAAAATCCCTAGGATGGACGGATCTTGGGACTTGGTAGAATGGCGATGGCAAGTGGAAATTGACGTGCAACAAGTGATAAAAACGATCGGGTCGGATTGCATTTGTACGGAGGGTAATTTTATGGTTTAGGATATTTACAAGACGTTCAGTAAGAATGCTCGCACGACTTTACGGAAGATCCACCTCCCTTATCGAAATGAGATGGGGGTGAAATTTACGAACGTTTTTACTAATTTACTAATTGAATGTATCGGTATTCAAGCATAAATTGAAAGACGTAACACGCGTACTTCTAGGTGTCAGGTCTTTTGTTTTACATTAACGACGTATTAACGACGTATTATTAGACTTCGCATCCTCTTGTATCGGAGACCCAAGCTCCTAACAACACATCTGTGATTTGCTCGATCCCAGCGGACCGTCACGAAGCTTGCTTTTCGTCCTGGAACTATGGTTTTTTTTCTGATTAATTTATCAAAATAATGATTAACGTCTGATTAATGATGTTTGATTCACTTTGATATTGGAGAGTCAGTCCCGAAACCCCTTGCCCAACTGTGTTAATTTGTGAAGTAAGATCTAAGCTCTAAGTTCAAAAGCTCTAAGCTTACGTCAGCCATAAGCTTAAAGCTTTTTAAAGGCACAAGCGGCTGGGATGTTAAGTGGAAGGTACCACCATCATGTCGGTGGTTTTTCCCGCATTAGGGAGGAAACCGGAGTACCCGGAGGAAACCCTCGTGCAACGGGTGGGAAACAATTGGAGAAAAATCCGTAACATATACACTTCCCTTCACCAGGATCGAACCCGGGTCTGTTGGCAGAGATATACAGCCGGGAAAAAGACGCCTATCGAATCTGACGCCCCAATGCTCATTGATTCGATAGGCGTATTGGTCCCGGCTGTACATCTCTGGCTTTTACAGACCCGGGTTCGATCTCAGGTTAGAATGCGTGTGTAAAGTGGAAAACGATAGGACAATGTGTTCGAAAGTTATCGTGAGTACAGGCAGATCGACAAACAGACAAACACAGGTCAGGATGAGAAGCTCGTTTGCTGTGCCTCGCACCACGCATTACTAAAATCGCCGAAATTACCCTATAAAAAATATTGTAGTCAAACGTAAGTTGTAAATAAATAATAACAACGGAAAAATATTTAAGCAGCCGATGAAGACTATGAATCATTCACCAAAAACAACGCAAAACTCTTATTATCATGTACGATTTTTTTACGACTTTCGATCGAGTTGCAAATTGTAATTTAACTGACTCGCTTTTTAGTCAAGCCACGATAACTTTTTTTTTACGTTGTATCGATTCATTATGTTGCGCTTCGAATGCAATTACATCTGCATGTTGTTCTCTTAACGATTTGATATCGTAAACGTCAAAAGACGCTAATATATTTCCTGGTCAACTGGTTCAATCGTGCCTGCCAGATTTACGTTGCGATTTTGATAATTGTAACAAATCATTTCTATTCGTGATAATCAAGCAAGTTGCTACCTATTCTTGCGTGAAGATCTGGCCCGAAGAAAAAAAAAAAGGTTTAGTTTAAACGTGAATAGAAAAATTAAAGGAATACTAAACCCTCACTTTTCCAATTTTTTTAATGATAGCTAAGACCCTGAAAACCCCTTCAAAACTTATAAAATGTCACTTGCCTTCTTACTTACGTCGTAATAAATTAAAATAACTGCGTTTTTTAAGACACCCAACCAAACGTAACACTAGCGAGAGGTCGCGACTATGGAGGTTTCGTGACGCAGCGTGACGTCAAAACATTTAAGGGAAGTGGGGAGCACATCCCTTCCCATCGTGCAGCGCGCGCGACGTAGTCTCTGCTTGTAAACAAACATGGCTACCAACAACGCTGACGCTGTCGCTGTCAATTCGTCGCAGCTTTATCAGTTTGAACCTGTAACGCCACTGTTTCCAGTAACATCCAACCACTTCCGCAGTCGGGTGGCATCTTTTTCGGCATTCGGTAAGCTGAACAAACTCATTTTGTGGTTTGACGAACTTTTACACTCCTTCGCTATGCACGACGGCATGATGTTTTAGCGGCGAACGAGCTAAGCGGAAACGATGTCCCAGGCGATGCCGTTTTGTTTCTGGCGCACGCGCAAGTCACGCAGACAGCTGGAAGGCGCCTTAAAAGTCTTGACGTCACGACGCGTGGTTCTCAAACGAGATTTTCTCCAGAGCTTGTGCATCGTCTGCTTAAATCAGGTGGTTTAAAAATTCATACGGCTTAAACAATGACACCTGTTGACGTCGGATGTCTGTTAACATTAATTCCGGTATCTAACGTATCGATAAAAAAATTCATTGTTGGAGGGTTTAGTATTCCTTTAAGGGCGGGTTTTTCGCAACGACAATTTTGGTGTTACTTGGTCAATACAAAATCCATACGAAATCCATACGAGGCTGCTTCTCGCCTTTACCGGAGAATGCGGCTTTCAAGTTTTCTATACGTGGTAACCATGGCAACAACGCTGACACAGATCTTCTCCTCGTGCCTCGCGGGCCGTATGACGTACGATGCTCGCAACATGACAGCGTCGATTTATGGCAACAAGAAAACAATTTTTACTGCATTACAAGACGACGAACTGATTTCTGAATGCGGCACTCGATGTTTTGTCTTCGAATCGATAACTCCGAAATGGACGCCATGTTGGATTTTGAGTTCTCGCTGCGAGCGGCTATTTATTCTACAGTCGTCTGATCACTGCTAGAAGCTGTTCTTTGTGAGACAATAGAACATTTTGGAAATAGCGAAAAATGACAACAATGTTGTAGCAATGTTTGAAATTAACTGTTGCACTTTCTTTTTATCTTTGTTGTTGTTTATAACACATTTAATTCGTTATATATTTCAGCATTCATTTAGTAGAACTTGGAAACTAATCGTAAATAAATAAATAGCCTTAGGCGAGCGAGAATATCTCGTTTCCTAAACGCGGCCTTATTTTGGTTAAATAAAATCCTGACGATGTCGATTCACACTGGCCCAACGCCGTGAAGTGAAAACTGTAGCTTCACTCCCAGATGGCCTTGCGGCAAGTGCTGGAACCCGAAGCAAGAGTTACAGCAAGGATACTGCTAAGGACGTGTATTCAATTGTGCGCTCTGGGGGTATGAGTTCTTCTATTTCAACGTTTTTATTGCTATTTCCCCTCCTCCCATTTCTGCAACGCTTCGTCTGATGGACTTGAGGACTATAGCAAGCCTAAATCGCGGACTTTATTCACCAAGAAATAAACACTCAAGCTTAAAAGGTAAAAAAAAGTAGCTTGCATAACTTTGTCCTCCATGCTGACCAAGGGCGATTACATGCTTGCCATCGATGATACATTGGAAAATAGAGAGCCTCACCCCTTGTGACCAGTCCTTTAGAGCCTCCATCTCCATGAGCGGCATGGCGACTGTAATCTATAGATCCCGTCCTTAGTAATTATTGACTAGTAGTGTCAGCCTGGCCCCCCAATCTATGCCATCTTAATAAGTCTAGTGTCAATACGTTGCACGCCGTTGGAGCGAGATCCGCGCGTAGGCCTAAACAGCAAAAAATAAACCACCAAAGGCTATTGCGTACACCCTGGAGCATGGCCACTGCTAGATGGCACCTCGTACACCCAGACGTTGTGGACGGGGCCTCGGCACTGATGAGCAGACTAATATCTGGTGGACGGATTACGAATAAGTCGACGCAGGAAGCCAACAGTGGAGGCCAGGGTTTAACTGGTATATAAATTTGGTAGTAAAAGCGCTCCTTGGCTGTAGAAGAATATTTTAGTTCATGTTAGGTGAAATAGTTGTAGCTGATGCCAGATTGAAGCATCGATGGGGAATACAACTTTTAAAATAGACTTCATTAAAATCGCATGTTAACAATATTACAACAATATTAGGTTACCGGAAGTTGCCAAGATTCATATTGCAATATAGTCTGAGTCATGCTTCAGCGAGACTGCCACCGAATGGTAACTTCTGGCTTTTTTGACTAGACAGGGTAGGCGAGCGGGTAGCACGACCGTTTTCTATCCGAGAGGTACAGATTCGATCCTGGCGTCTTCCGCCCCTTGGTATTTTCGGGATAAGAAGGACCCTGTGGTGCCTCGTGTTCATGTCGATTGTGGCACGTATTTCTCCAGTTAAATTGTCCCTCTCGCCTCTATGCGGCCTCCATTAGGTGACGGATGGTGGCCTGCACCCTGTTTCAAAAGGGTGAGCCAATACCTGCATCAAGGCTGCAAAGCTCAGTTATCGCTGATGACCTTTCAGGTCGACGGCACTGTCATGAAACCGAACTTCATTGTTGCTTATCAGGATCTAACTTACAGCCGTCCTAAAGACG
>JAHWFP010223355.1:22175-34887 GCA_023313725.1 Lithobius niger | reverse complement strand
TTTTTTTTTTGTTTCTGTTCCTTTAGAGCATTAAGTTTTTAATGCTTAAATCCGTATTTTATATGCTTAAGCTTTTTTAGTAATAATAAAACGTTATTTTTTCCTTGGGGTGTATTAAATAACTAGAATTTTGATACAAAGATAATCACAATACGAGATAATTGAGATAAACGCTTTTTGAGATAAATCAGTCATAATAAAATATTGCTCAAAAGGCCCTGGTCCTTTCTAATTAATACCTACGTTTTAAGCTATAAAAGTTGAAAATCGATTCACTGGTTTGATACCTAGATGAAAGCAAAATTTCCCCAACAAGAAGAAGAAGAACATCAAGAATATTGTAGTCGCATTAAAATAGCGTTCAAAATGCCCTACGCCTTGTTTATATCTATAAAAGTTTTAAGCTATAAAAGTCAAAAAATCGGTTCATTGGTTTGATCTCTAGGTGAGAGCAAAATTTCCCCAACAAGAAGAACAACAACAACAAGGACAAGGTAACTTTCCACCAACGAGCTCTTTCAGCAGCACGAGAGTGAGCCTTCTCTCCGGGAACCCACGTACCCCACAAGCTGCTAGAGAAGGAGAGCGTGCTAGTCACGTTTTAAGCTATAAATATTGAAATTCGGTTCACTGGTTTGATCTACAGGTGAGGTCAAAGGGTCATCACAACCATCACCAAGACGACAACGCCAACGACGACCACCACCACCACCACCACCACCACCACCACCCCACCACGACGACGACTGGCTATGCTGTGGGGGCCAAATGGTTCGAGTTATGGTATTACAATTTTTAATAGCCTACAGTGAAATAGTTATGACACAACTGCAAATACCGAATTTTGTTGGTCTATGCCAATTCTAGGAGAGGCTATAGGGTTCAAAAGTTTGACGTTAAACGTGTAAGTTTATGCTGAGGCTCAGGCTTACATAAGGCACTGTCGCGGACCTTGATAACTTATGCAGGAGCCAGTCTTAGTTAAGTGTGTTATTAGTTAGCAGGAGTCAGCGTCCCCTCCCCTTAGTCCTTAGCTGAATTTCCGGACTCCATTTTGAATTCCAATTTATGCCCCTCCCCCAGACCCCCTCCCCCCCCCTTCCCGTAAATTTGTGTGTGCGCCACTGCAAACAGTTACTTGAAAAGAGCAACTGGTTACAGTTGCTTGTTTTTACATCTAATATTGTAAAGCAAAGTTTCACAGCAGGACGAGGATAGGAACCCCAACAACTAACCAACGAAACAAAGAAAACGGGCACGCGTGTTAATTCTTTTGCTATAGCGAAAAGTTGAAATTGGCACATTGTTGCCTCGACTAAAAATTTGCTCTGCAACTTCATCTCATTGGCAAGTCTTAATGACGTCATGCAAGAAGGACAGGGTTTTTTTTTTCACACGGTTCGGATCGTTCGAGTCAAAGAGATAGTGTGAGAGTGGTGGGGGGGGGGTGTGAACAGGGAATGTTCGTGTGTTGAGCAGTGCATCTGTTAGCCCTGCTATTGGCTTTCTAATGCTATAATAACTAAAGAGATTGGAGGGAGGGGCAGTATTTAATTCAACTGCCCATTCAAATTCAACTACGAATAGCAAAGGGGAGCAGGGGCAGGGAGGGAGGCGTATCGCAGTCGCTAGGATGGGGGAGAGGTAGAAAGGGAAAAGGGGAGGAGGATGAAGGAAGAAGATAGGAGGAAAGGGGAGGGGAGACAGGACGAAGAGGATAGGAGGAAAAGGGGAGTATACACAGAGCGAAAACTGGGAAACAACCATGGGCGAAACCAAACCCTGGGCGAAGTCGGCATTGGCTGCTAGTGAATTATAAACACAAATAAATCAGAAACTGTGTCACATTTCAAAAAGTTACAAAATCCGAAAACCAAGTGTCAGTGCCCACCAATCTTCACACTATCGTTACAACTCACTACTCTACTACGTTAACTTCATGCAGGCTCGTGCAGACAATACACCTACATGGTGAGGCAATTGGTAGCAAAGTGGCCCTTCACACCACAGCAGTAGCATCCCCTTTAACATTTCACGATACCGATAGCAATTATAATCTGCGCGCTATCAGTTCGACTAAACTGCTGAATGGGTGCCAGGCACACACAATAACAGTATGAGTTCTAAGTTGGTCAGAGAGGTTAGAATATTAGCTGTCAACGGTACTGCACGAGCGTGTGAAAGGCATAATATTAATAATGGCTTCATCTCTCGCTCATCAGTGGGGTTACGTTACGGAAAGCGGGAAAGGAGCAAGCGGCGCTATTGGAATGCCAAATCCCTTTTGCCTATGCAAAGATAAACAATATTTAATGCTCCAATCACTGCTCATCAACATCAAATTACGGCACCCGTGCTCGTTTGCAGATCCCCGTTTACAATAGGAACACCCTCTTCGGAGTCACGTGACCTGACCCTTCACGTTGCCCTCGAGCTGTCCGTCTGGCACGCACGAACGTCCTTTAATTGTACGTGGTGTTAGTGACAGGCCAGAATTAGGATTCGCTCGTATTGTGTGGGATTACAATGGTGGCACCAGATACAACAGGCGTGCAGAGGTAAACACGCAAGGATAAAACAATGTTTAAGCAGGAATGCGCTACTATACAAAGTGACACGTATTTAATTCCGAGTTCTGTGATCTCTGGTTGGTTATTTATTATTTCGCAATGTATATATACGCTCGAAAGCCACTTTAATTTATTCGTTGTCAAAGTGAAAGACTGGTAATCAAAGGCGAAGAAGGAAGAGGGGTGTCACGTGACAGCGCGAAGCTCGTGCCTCGCATTGTTGTCTGGGAGAATGGTAGGGGTTGGGGGGAACCTGGCCTTACAATTGCAATACAAATGCGCTGTATGCACTTGACGAGCAGGCGGGACAGCCGTGTCACGTGACTTCCTGTTCTGAGCGGCACTTGATGCTAAGGAGGAAGGTTCGTGCTTAAAATGACACTTGCTTCCCTCACCGACGCCTTTTTCGAAAAATCACTAACCGCGTCGCGCGTGCTTAAAAGACGGGTGTTTTAAAGCGGACATGCGTACCAAAGGAAGAATGATTTTCGAGATATATACTGTTAGGAGCGTAACCCCAGGGTCGGACTAGGTTAGATTTTTTGCATCTGCCTGGCAGTCAAAAAAGGCACCTTTCGCCGAGGAGGGAGGAGGGGGGGGGGGAATGGGTTTTTAAAGTGTTTGGCTATCGACGCTGATATTTTGGCCTTATTTTGCAAGATAAATACACTTTATTGGACACAATTCATTACAAATTTCATTGCAAATGGGTGAACCCTGACGGATGCAATTGTATGGGCCGGAAGAAGGAAATCTGTGGCCGACATTTTGTCCACCATAAATTCCATTTCTTGCAAAATGAGGCTTCCGTTTCAGCGTGGAACGTTCAACATTTAGCACTCTGCCATATTACCTTTTTGCACACAGCACCTAACTTGAAAACAACCTAAGTTAAATCATTTCAGGAAATAATATGGGTTAGGTTCATCATTACACTAAAAATAAGCTGTACTAGTAAGGTGTAGTACTACAAAGTTAACCAAAGAAGCGATAGTTTCGGCTTGGACGAATGTTTCGTCGTCATCTGCGTTGTGAATGCACCTATTCGATTTGAGCGATGTGACCTGTGTTACAATATTAACAGTTTAGTTACGGCCTTTCCATTATATTTTTCCTCCTTTCTCAACCAACATAAAAGTAAGTAAATAAAGGCTAAAACTAAAAATATAATAATAAAAAGAGCACAGGGCACCAGGGCACCCATTCTCAAGGGCGCATCTGCCATTGGCAGACGGGCACACGACCCAGTTCGGCCCTGCGTAACCCCTTTGAAGGATGTGTATATACTTCATGGCTTTTTTCCTTTACCTCTAAAGGGTTTAGGAGGAATACAGATCATTCACAAGCACAGGGACTTGGTGTGCGCCATGCGGATACGAACTATACAGTATATCTCAGAAGTCCTGAACTATGGTATAGGCCTATATAGTGCATAAGCAGCTATGGCATGGTATAGGTCTATACTACACCTAAAGGAAAGTCCTGGGTTCGAGTCCTGGTTTTACTGCGAGTGAACGCCTATTGTGGAAGACATTTGCTACTCCCGTTAGGCGCATATTTTGCTCATAGTTTGCCGATTTGTACACAATAGGCCTATGGTATATGCGTACATCGTTAGGCCTACACTGTATAGGCTTTATATGCCTATAACCTGGTTCAGGGATTCTGAGACATACGGTGGGGATATCCAGTTGAGGTGTAAACTAGCCTCGGAGTAGCTTAGCCCTGGATCTAACTAACCCTCGACCTGGGAGTTAGTGGACTGGAGTAAAAAGTTGGTGATATCCATGTTGGACTAAGTTGGGGTTTTGTTAGCTCTTTACTCCTTAGCCCTCGACCTTTAGGCTAAATTAGCCCTCGATATACTTATGTTAAAATGTTGTTAAAGCTCAGGAATAACGCTAATCCTGGATGGATATCACCGCTTTTTACACCTCGGGGCTAACAACTCAGTATTAAGTTAGTCCTCGACCTACAGGCTAAATTTTGTTTAGCCCTCGACTTATTTCGTAATGGATATCACCATTTTCTCTTATTCCGGAGCTTAACCCAAAGATTAAGTTTAAACCTCAACTGGACATCCCCACCGATACTGTATATAATAAAGCGGGCGATACCAAACCGACGTCAGATGGATGGCATTTCGTAGAACAATCCGTACCTGTATTGAACGTTATTATTAAATTTTAAACTTAACGCGCGTATGACAATCACTGGAACTGACGCTGAACGTCTTTATTGACAAGTTGTGTCAAATTCGAAGTCATTAATTGCACCACTACATTGTCCAGAGCCATATGAGAAGCGTTTTAGCCTCGATTCTGAGCTCCAGGTAAAAGCCCCGGGAATTAGACTGAGATAGCAAAGGCTACACACGCTTCTCAGATGGCTCTGGACAATGTTGTGTTGCAAATAATGATTTCGAACGTGAGACTAGTTAACCATAAAGACCTTCCAGTGATTGTCATAGCGCTTAAGTGTAAAAATTAATTATAACGGTCATTAATGCCTGTTTGAGCAAGAATCTTCCCTATTGTAACAATGGTTAACAATGATCTGCCCATTGTTGTGGATATTGCCCCCGTCAGGAGGGCAATATCCAGATATGGCCCTCCTCACTACTCTTAGCAAACACGTTCAGTTTAGTTTAATTTATTAAGCCTAATCGGTCCGATACACCATGTGCTCAGTGTAATGTAGGCTACAATGATATACGAACAATTAATTTAAGTAACGTATATCCACATATTTTTTGTGAATGCGGTCAGTTTTGTAGACGTTTCCTGGGCGTAGGCTAGTAGGTATGAAAAAGTTCTTCATTTCCAACACCCGCCAAAATCTCGCTTACTTGTGTCTGCATTGAAAGGCTGGTTGTTTGTATATATATATATTTTTAAATTTTCGGTGCATTTTGTCATCTGAAGCAAACTTACGCTCGTATAAATGAAATGGCTAGATTTCAATAGAAGAAAGAAGTCTAGTATGGTTAGTCATCGCCGCCCCCCCCCCCCCCCCCGAGAAAGTATCCATAATACACCCGAATAGATCCCATAACTGCTGGAGGAGGATGGTAGTCTCTCCTACTAGCCTGGCTGGCATCGAATAGCTGAAGGATAATGATAATCTTTTTCGGCCCTTCAGTTTCCAAAAATTTTCGAGGTAAAAAAAAGTAAAAAAAAAAAAAAGAAACTTGTTAGGTTATTTTATACTTCGAGTTTTGCAGGAATTTGTAAAACAGCATGCCATTACGGAAATCAACCACTCGTAGAGAAAAAAATGGGAAATGATCACACAGTAAAAATGGGTGTGTCTTTATTTTTCCTACATTAAGTGAAATCATCGTTGTGGGTGAAGGCGAAAGTTCTCATTTCCCTTGTTGGCCGGAGAAGCCATTCGGAACCGAGTAACAATGCTTCTGCAAGGTAACAATGGCGAAGTATGACGGTAACAACAGTACTGTGGATCGGTACTTGGAACGGCACGTAATTTAATCAATGACCTTGTGCGAGGCTCAAACAGGCATTAAAACGGATAATAGCCGAAAACCTCGTGCAATCTTAAACAGTTACCCTCGGCCGCATGCATTGTTTAAGATTGCCCTCGGTTTTCGGTCATTATCCTTTACATAATTAAGGAGACGTGTGGTTCAAAGATGGAGCGACTGGAGCGACTAATCCTACCATTTATCATTCTTCTTTGGTGTGGCTAGTTTGTTGTGTTAAAAGATATTGCTTTGTGCAGTTCTTTACTTGTTGCGAGCAGACAGTAGCTAGAACTCGATGGCGCCAGATTCTGCAGACTTTCATTTGATTGCAACCTACCTTAATGTCCCGTTCTGAGAGCATTTACTATGAATATTTTCATTAATCAGGAACGAAAGTTGGAGGTTGTAAAGCGATCAGATTCCGCCCTAGTTCTACACCATTTCAAGCGACTGATTGACTGAAAATCATAACAAAATTCAGTCTTTTTTTTAATCCTTAGAAGTGGGTGCATTTTGTACTACAAAAATTCGCCTCGTCGCGAGCTGGAGTCCGTTATACATTGAAGCAGTGCCATAAATACTGGCCAACAGTTTTCGTTTCAAACTGAACTCAGTTCTTATTTCAATATATTATTTAGTTTTTTTGTTGTTGATGCTCTTACCACAGTTAAAAGCTTTACGAACCGTGATTTACAAAGATGGCATGCCAGTCCCGTCTGGTCTCCGTACTTTGCTGGAGACATTGACCTTGTTGAGTCAGTTCAAAGAGGCCTTACAGAACACCTACCTGGTCTCCTGCCGTTTCCTAACATTTATCGTTTAAAACACTTAAAGCTTGAATTCTTGGAGATTCTTTGTTTAAGGGTGGATTTGCGCCTTATACTTTTCCTACCACCCACAATGATGTAGAATCATCCACAATGATGTGGAACTCTGTCCACAATGATGCGTATGTTTACCCAGAACGTTTATTTACCAGTAAGTGCAACACCTACCGTAGAGGGTACATTCTTATAAGCTTGAAGTTAGTCTGTTCCAACCGCGACTGTCTGTTCCAAGTGCGGACAGCCGCGTTTGGAACAGCTCACCTACTGACGTTTTGGCCGCCATACCTGCAACTTTTAAACATTGCCTACGCTCGGTTTTATTAAATTGAAGTGAATTCGCCAACTGTTTATTATCTTACACGGTCTCTGCTATGCAGTTCGGAAAAGAAAAGGAGAAAGACATGAAAAAAAAATGCTCAGTTGTTCTTTCCCATACATTTACATTTCCCCCACACTTTCTTGAAGACATTTTGCCCTTTTGGGGCAGAGGGTTAGCAGCCAGCTCGGTCCTTCCAATTTCCAACTGCCTAACGCTAGGAATCAAATACTATCGCGTGAATTGTGTACAAACACTTACCAGGGTTTGTCCAATGTGTTCCCGGTGCAAAAACGGGTAGCTCTTGGCTTCGAGTTCATCCAAGTAGGCCTGCAATCGTGAAAACGAATACGGGTAGCAGTAGGCGAACTGGTAGACATCGTCTTCCTTGTCGAAGGCGAACACTACACTCAGGACACTGTGGTTGTTGTGCTCTGGGCTGTTGTAGTAGTAAACGTGTTTGGGACGCATGCGAAGCCTGTAGAAGAGAAAGGATATAAAAATTAGCCGGAAGTGGATATGGAGATAAGTTTAATATCGAGATTATGTTTCCCTATGCTAAGTACTGCTAAGGGTACGGCTAGCAAGGCGCCCGCCTAGGGCACCACCGGCTTCGAGAATCTTACAAGCAGCCCAGTAACCGAACAAGAATGTCCCCAAAATTCGAAGAACTGTAACTACCATTTAAAAAAAAATAGTGTCTCGTAAGTTTTCCACAACCGTGGCATACAGCCATGGCTTTCTAAAGAGGGCGGACCCATAACGATATGTTGGAGTGGGCCGCAGGATTATTTTTTCTGTTTTGATGCAGTTTTATATTAATTTAATAAGTTTTTTCCATCAATTTCGGCAATGTTTCCAAGTTTATTAACTTTGGAGGGGCCCCGCAGCCCTCTCGATCCGTCTCTTGGGTCCACTCTTGCCTTCGATGCAGTCATGCTTGCGCATAGGCTATAGGATCGCTAACCGGATGCTAATAGGCCCAATGCAGGCCATCTCTGTACTTTGTCGCACTACCGAAAGATGGCGTTGGCATCGACTCACGGAAAGTACGACAACAAGTGCTATTACGTAGCCTTTTGAATTAAATTTGAGACGGTTTTAGTAGAGTTACGAACATAAATTTGGTGGAGTAATACGTAGTAAATGTATACATCCTTCATTTACTAACTAGTTTTCCCCAATTCTTAAATTTCCCCACTGTAACCTGGTTGCTTGGTTACGTAAGATTCACGAACCCTGGGCACCACTTTCCTACGGGCGCCGCGTCGAATTCCTGCTAAGCATACAACCATAAAAGTGGTTGTTAAAGCACATACATATATTCTTAACGAATGGCATTGCGTACAAGTTCACAACGCCGTAAGAAGAAAGGAGCTTTGACTTAGTCCTTGCTTCGCTATTTCCGGGTGTTTTTTCTTTAATGATCAGATAACCGAAAATGAAATTAAAAAAAAAATGGTTTATACAGAGGCACTTGACTGTATTGAGTCCTATATATTTAAAGGGATAATTGGACCCGAAAAGGCGAAAATTGAAGAAGAAAAAAAAACCCTATTTTTTGATTCAGGTTGTATCAAATATTGAATTGTTTATTTTCAGTGTGTTATAGCGAAATAGCTTGTTCTCAAACTTTATTTTTATTTTCTTGAAATAAGCCGCTGGATTCGGCTTTGAGGCCGCCTCGTAAGGTGCCCTGGTTTTGGCGTTGGTGTTGACGCGAGATGTCGCCACATGCTGCTGTGCTTCGCTGTGATTGGATGTTACAATGTTCGCCAATGATTCAGCGCAAGCAAAAATGGCTCCTTGCTCCTTGACTTTGCACAAGGGAAATCTAGACACAGGCTAGTGTGTCCCCGCCAAGTAACATTAGATTATCCCATTGTAGACATCCGATTGTTAAGAAATTGATTGTTAATGATAAAAAAGCGGTTCATTAGCAGACATGTGTCTGGTAACTGTAAGCAACTGAAAGCATACTTTGGCATGTTGAGGATAAATCCCAATGCAACAGACATGTTTCAAATTGTGGAAAATGTAAGGAGAAGGGTCAGAGATTAAGAAAAACTAAAATTTAAAGAATGAGAGTCCACCAATCATGGAGAAAAAGATGCGTCAATAACGTTGTCTAGATACAGCGAGTAGCAATCTTCAAGTTTTCATTTAACTTTCGAACTATTAGTCGGTGCAATTAACTTGGCTAATAGGATTGACCTTGGCGGCCTTTCCCCTGGTGGAATGATATCACTACCTTCAAAGGCCGACCGTCTTTGGAAACTTGGCGGGTTTTTCTACCAGTTTTGGTTTTGGGTGAATATGCATATCTTCTTTACATTATAAACCAGTCTCATAGCAGAAACGAAGACAAGAATCCCCTAAAAAGGGCAACCCTTACAATGAAAACGGGCGAGTGGGTCAATTCTTTGGCTTTAAGTTGAAACTGGTACGTTGTTGCGTTGAAAAGAAGTTGAAATTGCCACATTGTTGCCTCGACTAACAATTTGCACTGCGCGGTCATCGCAGAGGCATGTCTTAAATGACGTCATGCACGAAGGACACTTATTTTTCACACGGCACGGATTGCTCAAACCAAGGCAATAAACTGGGAATAGGGAGGAGGGCCTTAACGGGGAATGCCCGTGTGTGAGGCAGTACTTCAGTTAGCCCCACTATTTGATAGGGAAGGTGGAGGATGCAAAAATTATACTCCTAACCAAACACCGTGGTCATACCATACATACCAATTTTGCCAGAACCTCGCAAAAAGGGGGGGGGGGGGGGGTGAAAAAATTCAAGTCAACTAACCATCAAATTCAACTACGTGTAGCAACGGGGGGGGGGGGCGGGAGGGAGGGTAACGTAAAGGAGAGGGACAGGATGGGATAAAAGGGGGAGGGGAATAAAAGGATTGGCAGAAAGGGTGAGTATTGCAGGAAGAAACATTCACTGTTGCAGTGAACGTTCAGGCAGCACCAAACAAAAACTGGGAAACAACCACGGGCGAAACAAATCCCCGGGCGAAGCCGGGTACGACTGCTAGTATAAATATAGATTGGCTTTTAGCAGTAATTTGCTAATAGACTTTGTTTTTGCTTGATAACAGGAAGAATACTTCCCAGAACGCCGCAGTATTCGTGCTTTTATCTCGTGCACCAGTTGGTATTCCGCTTCTCAATTCGACTTCGGTGTTTTATCCCGTCTTCTTCGTTTAGTAAACGTCGTCTGCCTGCCCAGAGCAGAACAAGCCAAATAAAGGCGACTAAAACGACGAAGGGTACAGTACGTTTGCTAGGTGCTGCCGATCTCTACACCAAGCGACGAAATTGCAAACTAACCGACGAGGTTTATAAATTCTGTCGACTGACGACGCCACTTGGCAAACATGCCATGTCGTTATTTGTGACGCCTTTTTGCGGAGCAGTATGGGAAGCAAAGCTGATACGACCTTACTGTAGACGGCTTTGGACTTCAGCAACGTGACATCACCTTCAGCAAGATACACGAAAGAGCAAGATGGCCGCCTGGTTTGGTGCCTTTAAGGGCGCATTATTCAACGACTCGCTTTTGCAATCCCGCAGCTAGAATTTAATCGCGTTGGCAAGGGTTTCGTTGCCGTGGTAACAATGCAACTACCTGGATCAGCTAAATCCAGCATCGTTCGAATATATGCGTGCGGTCTTATGATCCGTGACAATAAGCCGAAGAATGTCTCCTGACGAAACAATTTTCCCAGTAGCTTCTTGGACTCGCATTATTGATACTTTCGCTGCGAACCGGCAGAGCTAAAACGCTGCCATGTTGGACCTCCAGGTGATTTCCAGCTTCTAACTGCGAGAATGCAAAGGCAGGGTACTACAGTACCGGCCGAACCTTGGATGAACAGTAGCATATGAGGCTGCGTTGCACAATATGGCCGCCGAAAGAGCCGCTGATGTCATTCATTTGTCTTGTTGCCGCTTTTTGTCAACGGAGGGCGACACCTCCCGTACAAAAATGCTGCCTTCCTTGGAACACTTTCTTGAAAAACGAACATGTCGCTGTTTACTGAAGCGCTATTTACAGTCGAGAAATCTAATAGCTTCGTGGCAAAAACACTGAAATTTATTGATTTGTACGTGCAAGCTATTTTCCGGGTGGTTACTGGGATTAGGTTACTAGGATTAGGTTAGTGAATTACTAAGCTTTTTGTTCGTTGCCGCTATTTGGCAGTAGATGGCGGACTCACCGTGCAAAAATCCGCTGATGCGATTTTCTTGGCCGATTCCCGAACAGACCTCGAAGAAATGAAAGAACAAGGCCAGCTGAGATAACAGCTGCGTTCCTAGCTGTACGTGAGAACCAAGGGGAATTGGTATCTGAACAAAGTGTACGCTGGAGAAACCCTCAGGGAGGCGCCAGATCTCGCAATTTGATCGTTATTCTCTGTGCGTTTAAAGTTTAGGTGGTAGCTAACTGAGTAAACTACACATTTTTTCGCTTAAATTTTGTTCAGATACTAATCCCCTTTCCGTTTTCATGTCGTAACGGTACTGGACGACTCCTGGCGACGTATCTGTCACAAACTAATGCCAGAAAAGCATAAAGCTGATGGGCCTGGAGTGGAGCCAGGAACGCAGCTCCTATCTCAGCTGGCCTTGGAAATGGACCACTCGCGGCGGCCATTTTGTCTAAACCCCTAACATTGTCATAGGTCGGGCCCGATAGTTTACTGGTCATGGTAAAGGCGAGTCGTTGTATAAACGCTCCTTTCTTCGGTCTGCGCACAACGACTTAAACACGATTCCTCTTCCAACAGCCAATAGTCTATCCACATGCACACCTGCGTTGGAGCCATTTATAGAAGATATATTGTAACTGCCTAGCCACGCTGACCGAGCACTTCAACGGGAGTCATTTGTCACCGAAGGGGTGGGGTGGGGAGGAGGTAGGGGTCCATGGTGTGGGAGGGCTAAGACAGAGAGGTAGAGGACCGAGAATGGAAGAATTAAAATAACACCATCAACTGCTGCCGCTGCGCTGACCACAACAAACGCTGATGGCGCCACCTGGCCAAAGGGTGCTTTGGCAGAACTCTCCTAGCTTAACTTTACGAAATCCATACTATTTTGCGAACGGTCGTAACCGGCGCTTCCTGCATAGATGTAACTAGATAACCATTAAACACGCCAGGATCGTGCGCCCGGGGCAATTTCCAGAAAGTTGTAGTTACATTATGAACCGCAAACTGCCGGTATAGTGAATATCCATAAAGCTTTAAACACATTTTAAAGGCTTTTGGAATCAGCCTTGATAGAAGTGTTGCCTGGTTGTGGATGTGAGAATGAACCCCACTGACTACCTAACTATAGCACAGGAACGAAACCGTGCAAACATAAACACTGCATTATGGATGCGCTGTGAAGTTGGTAATTAAACAAAAGCAGTGCTTGTATTGTGTAATTGCACCGTGCGGCTAATGCTGCTGGCTGTGTGACGTCATTTCTGCGTTGGAGTTCGGGCCGTTTTACTTTTGAAA
>JAHWFP010223355.1:0-19655 GCA_023313725.1 Lithobius niger | reverse complement strand
AAATGTACCGTTCTGAACAGCATCTACAACTAAGTGCTAATTCCTTGTACCGAAAATACCTACAACAAAGAAAATGTACGTTAGGTCTCGTGGTTTTAAGCTTTTTCGGCGTTTTCTTCTACCTTCGAACCAAAATTCACTTTAGCAAGTACAAATTAACGAGTTCCCTCACCCTCCTTTTGAATGAGGATATGTATACTATCCAAACCAATTTTTACAAGTAGTAACACGGGTGTCGATCAAAAAGAAAAATCCGGAATCGGCCTTGGGGTTGTGGAACCATCCCGGTGACAAAATGGGAAGAGGCCTGAGCCAAGAAACCACAGCCAAACAACAACGAGAGAGCCGTGGCCGTGTCTGTTGTTAAGCCGATGCCGTGTCTACAAGCCGTGTTTGGCGTGTTTTACAAGAGCCAAACAACAACAATTGATGGATTGAAATGTCCTACTTCAAAAAATGTTTGAGGATTCTGAATTTGAAAATAAATGTTCACGCAACTGAATCGTATGGCTGATTGTTGCTCAACTTTCAAATTAATTGGAGCTTCGCGTAAAGCGGACATGTTATTGTAAAAGTAAGAGGGGCACAGACGGGAAAAGGGAATGGAGGAAACCCAGCCAAACAGCAAAAAAAAGAGAGATCAGTCGATCTATTGAGAGATCAGTCGTTTAATCCTTTTGGATGTCGTTTATGTCGTTTGGGCGTGCAAACAACGTTAAATTACCTTTAACTTTTCAAGAAACACTGTATTTTCAAGAAGGCTGCAACATCAGTTTGTCAAAACCTTTGCGAATTTCCGACGTTTAGCCCTCCTATTGTATTTTACATTGTATTACTTATGGTTTTGAACATACTTTAGACTTGGCAGCACGGGATACTTCACGCACTATGCTTTAACCAGCTTTGTATGCCCGATTCGACAATGAAAGCTACGGAATGTTGACCCAATAGATTGCCGCCTTCATACATGGTCCAACTGGCGTAGTTCATCGTAGCAGAGGAATTGGCAGGCAGCAAGCGGCATTTGTAGCCTGGAGGGGTCCTGGTATTCCTTCACGCGAAAAGACACAATTAGATGGCAGTAGTGGAAAAGAGGGGAGGTGGGGTGGTTAGGGGATGAGGTTGCACAATCTTCTGCCGTGTGATCAATCGTCATAGCTGCAGGGCGGACGCATCTAAACCAGGACGGATCGAAGAGCTTTGCATGGTTGCGGTGTGATGAAACGATGGGCGACGGAGGAGTCATGCTTGTGGTCGAGTCCATACGTCATTATTAAGAACCAAAGACTTATTGGCTCAGAACAATGGTTGAAGGAGGGTGATGCGTTGTCGAGGGGGTGACAAGGAATAGTAGGGATTGGAATGAGGGCAGGGTTGGCATACTTACCGCCTGGCTTGGTGATGAGCCAAGACCTGCATTGATTGCATTTGTATTTGGTAGAATTCCTCTGACCAAACTTGTGACAAAGTGCTGACTTTGTCACTCAAATGTGACACTCAAATGGATGTCAACAACTTTGATAAAAACGAGTTGTAGCACAGCCAGTGTTGCGCAACGGTCACAACGGCCACCCGAGCCACCGGCCTGCAAAAACAATGCGGAACTGCTGAAGACTAACAATGCGGAATGGCTGGAGATCCTTCACAATAATTTCTATTAATAAGGAGGGTATTCGATGATTGATGTTGGAATGACTGTTGGGAAGAAACTGAAAGCTTAACTGTTAATGGATAAAACAACGCGTCAGGTATATGAAACTTATTACTAAACCGCTGGCTAAAGGTGCTGATTGTACAGTAGGGCAGATCGCCAGCAATGGCTACCGTCGCACAAAGTCGAAATCTTTAGCCAGGCGGCTTTTATCATTTTTTTTTCTGGGAGAGGCAGAAAGTAAATAGCATTCTCAATATTTAACCGACTTGCACTAATCCTTGAATTTTAATCGTCCTCAATTCAAGGATTAGTGCAAGTCGGTTAAATATTGAAAATGCTATTTATTTTCTGCCTCTCCCAGAAAAAAATGATAAAGCTGCCTGGCTAAAGATTTCGACTTTGTTGTACAAAGGTGTACTTCCTTATTCCCGCTGGAAATATTCACATGCAAGTGAATGGAATCCGGGTCAGGGGAGGTGCTGATTGAGTGAGCCGAGCGAACGAAAATCAGCGTTTGTTAGCGAGTGTGAGCGAAAATACATAAATGGGATACACGCCTTCCGCAACAAACACATGAGAGCAAACTGCCCCAATGTTGCAAACGGTGTATCAAACATCACCTAGTCCGCTAGTTTTTCTATAAGGATATGAAAACGTTTAAGTGCTTAGTGGTCAAAATTGTTTAGAAACGGTATGTTTCGTTATGTTTAGGAATCTGGCTGTTGCAGACATAGGCCTTAGGGCTTCGGGCAGATGACCAGGAGTGGTTAACGCTCGTTAAACCCTTTGAAACCCTTTGTTTCGTCACATGGGGAGAGGAAGGGACAAGAATGTGTTCAGAACAGTCAAGCAACAACATTTTCGCTTCGTTACTTCATCAATGCTAAAACAAAAAAAATGAAGCGGTGTGGTTTATTGGAAAAAATTGGAATTGGTTTATTGGAGAAATAAACCAATTTCCGAACTAATTTTACTATTTGTTTGTTATAGTAAGATTAGTTAGTTATTATTAAAAATAATTAGTTATAGGTACTGAATTTCAAGCAGGTTGAGGTTGATGTTTACGTTGTTATCTTCAGAAGTGATTTCGTTTTGCTGTGTTTTTAGTTTAATACGTTTTACGTTACGGTGTTACGTTTGTTACATTTGTTTATTACGCATCCCAGGACATGGTAAGAATGTCCTGGGATGCGTTTTAACGGTGAAAAATATGCATCCCTTGACATGGTGATAACAATGTTTTGGGATGCGTTTCCATAGTGAAACTAACGCATGCCTGAACCTGGTAAGAATGTCCTGGGAAACGTAAGGAAAATTAGAAATCCCAGGAGGTGGTAAGAATGTTCTGGGATGCGTTTCCACACTGAATTCCTGGGATCCATTTCTACAATGAAAATGACGCATCCCTGAGCGTGATAAAACCTCCTGGGACGCGTTTCCACAATGTAGCTTCTTCTGGCAGATTACAAAAAATTCGTGATATAACAAGTAATGAACGATTACTGCTTGAAGAGTAACTGTAATTATATGCCATCAGTGCTATTTCCGGCACTTCTGCTTCCGTCCATAGGCTGTTATAAACCAAGGTCGAGTGGAACGATAGTACACAGGAAGGTTGTTCCTTCCCCAGATCATTAAGTCGTTTTCCCGCCAATATTTCGTGTAACGTCACTGGCTCCGGTCTGGTTTGTGCGCATGTGCGTAAGCTGTCGAGCTGCATTGTGACGTCAGCGGCACCAGCAAAATGAACAGCCAATGGAAAAGCAATATGCAAAAAGCTCGGAAGAGACCCCCGTGTTATAAACTAACAATTTTCTTGAATTTTCTATCGGTGACGAACGGTGTGGAGGGGACCGGATCGCAAATTAAATCGCAAATTAAATCACAAAAATTAACGGGATATAATTTACGAACAGCCCACTTTCAAAAGACCTTTAAACAGCCCATTTCAACAGTTCTTGTTTGAACCGCGCCTTTGTTTAACAGTGTAAATCTTACATCATAAGAGTAAAGTCTCGTAGCAAAATCGACGACAAGAACCCCAACCCCCACAATGAAAACGGGCGAGTGTGTTAATTCTTTCGCCAGAAGTTGAAACTGGTACGTTGTTTCCTTGAAAAGTTGTTAACTGGTACATTGTTGCCTCGATTAAAAATTTTCTCTGCGCTGTCATCTCAGCGGCAAGTCTTAAATGACGTCATGCACGAAGGACAGTTATTTTTCACAAGATGGAAAGAGCAGGGAGAAGACGGGAAGAAAAGAGAAACTTACAGGAAGAAAAACTACCTGTCGCAGTCAACGATCAGACAACATCGACCGAAAACTGGGAAACAACCACGGGCGAAACAAAACCCCGGCTGAAGCAAAACCCGGGCGAAACCGGCTACAAATGCTAGTGAAGAAATAAAATCGGCTGTTACCTGTTCTCGGTTTATCAAGAGGAGGGTTATGATATTTTTTTGGAATTTGAGCTTCTTAATTTAAAAAAAAAAGGTTTTTGTTAAGGTGTGAGAGGAGGACGGGACTGTCTATAGGCTTGCTCATACACATTTTTAATGTGACAGGTGCTTTTAAATGCAGTGGTTTAATTTAGGTCATTTTAAGGGCTCATGTTGCAGTGCTGGCCAGGAAACCAGGGTCTGATGATGCGGCGCTCGGATCGCGAACGAAACTGTCACAAATGCCTATAGTTTCCGCGACCTATCTTGAGTTCTCCGCAGAACGAACACAGATAATCGATTGTACGTTTTTAGTAGCAGAGTGCCTTGTTGATATCCAAGATGGTAACGAAAACAATGGCGGCCGTCGGTTAAAGCCGCCCCCTCCAGGAAGACGTGACCGATCATAAAATACTCGCAGGACTCAAGATGCGTCGCTCACACAATAAGCAGCGAAGAATCACCTAAAAAAAAAAAAGTTTGCCGAAATTTTAAAGGGAGCCATTTGTGGCTAGGGCAAGCCTACCTTCTGGGGGAACTGAACTGACCACTGTTGCTCTCACATTTCCAATATGGCTACCACCAGATAAGGTGGTGCTGGTCCTTCAGTGTTTTTTAATGTTTTTTTACTCCATTTGTTAACATGACACCAAAATCAGTGCTGAACATTTTAATGATTCTGTACGTTTATGTTATTGTGTGAGTTTTTGCCCAGTCAGGAGCAACTTTTGTCATTAATTAATTAAGTGGTTCTGAGGAGCGCACGCATGGGTTTATTTAGCGCATGAAACGTTTTTTTATGACATTGCGTAAAAAAAAAATTGATCACACATCAGCACTTTCACCAAACATTTTCTGGAGCCCATGGCCACACCAACTCTTTGCTCCATTTTCATAACTTGCCTCGAAACGAATGTGAGGATCGTTCACAGGCGCATCACAACTAAAAAAAAATTGTCTAAAGAACGACATTTATCAAATGTGCAACTTTTCACGTCCTGGCAGTAAAACAGATGTTGTTCCACAACAAAATGTAAGCTACTGATTTTGTTTTCTTCGAACAAAAAAACAAAAAAAAAGCCATCGTCCGCATCCGAAAAATCCCAAATAAATCATAAAAAAAAAAACACCACCCGCTTTCTCGGTCAATCTTTTTAGCACTCCTGAGAACCACTTAATTAATTTTTAACGGCCTAGCTTAAAACAATTAATAGCTTAAATTCGGATTGCCACTCTATAAAGAAACCTTGATGCCTAGTGTAGGAGGGAGATGACGCCCCCACCCTCCCCCAACAGGACGTCACTAGATACAAGGATGATATCATGACGTCATCAGACTTGGGCGTCCTCCAGAGAACGATGAGGACGGCGTGACGACAGTTTTATGTCTTGCTTTTTTTTTTTTTTCATTTTTCGTTTTCGTTTTCTCTCCGTTTCTCCTTTTTTGAGAAAAGTCACTCGGTCGATAGGGACTACAACGATCGGCCAAAGATAGCAGCCAGGCGAGGTGTGGAAGTAGGGGGGCGGTGGAGGAGAGTGAAGATGGAGGGGTGGGGGGGGGGGGAGAGAAAATTGTGACTTGGTGCGCGTGTTGACGGTCCTCATCGACATCATGCTTTCATGCCGATAGAAAGCCAATGTCCTTCTCCTTGAGGCTATCATCTACTCCATGCAGATCGCCCAGTGATTACCTTTCGAAGGAGTCATTTTGCGAAAGAGGGGAGAATGGGAATGCGCTACTTGCTTGCCCCAACACTCATAAACGTTCCAAAAGACGCTAGTGAGCCTCCTTAACGACAACACTTTTCACGTCAACCGAAAAACGTGATGCGATGTTGTTAACGAACGAAAGAGACTCTCTCTTTTTTTTTAGGGTCTTCTTGCTCGCTGATGCTGATGGGAATGCGAGATGACGCTTGCCGAATGAGTTTAGGCATAAAAAAAATTAAAAGCATAAAAACAACTTTAATCGGCTTAGGCTGAGTTGTTGATCCAGGGCAACGTGACATCCATATATTCATACATGATGCCCGTTAATGGGACGTTCCCGTATCGCAACATACAAATGATGTTTGCAACTCAGTGTAGCGGAGCATGCCGAAGCATGGGGAAGTCTTAATCGTAAGGTTTGTTCCTCGCATTATTTAAAGCGCTTCTGCAGTTGAAAATCATGAATAAAAAATAATGAAAACAGAGAAGGGGAAAATGAAACAAATGAAACAAAAGGAAACAAAACTTTTACGAAAAAATCTCTACCTCGCTCCCGTGATTTTAGTGAAGCGTATGCAAATCAAGCAGTGGAGCTTGCTTCTCATCACAGATGAGTCACCACTGTACTCACACGTCGTTTGGCTAGGCGCAGGGTAGATGATTAGGTAGTGCCACTCTTTCTCTAACAATGGTAAACTTTTGGACGAAACAAGTACCTGCTTTCAGCGATTTACCGCCAGAGGGTGCTATCCTCAAGTAACGGGCACAAGCGCTTAGTCGTAGACCAAATCCTCAATGTTAAAACTGTATCTGTAAAGTTATCGCAATAAACGCCCCCAACCCTCTTCGAAAATGTAAACAAAATAAAGCAAAAAAAAACTACATAACTACGCTTGATCATGTCTGGAACTCTACAACCGCCACCAAGTCCTTTAACACAGAGGATTTGGTGTGCGGCTAAGCGCTTGTTTAACAGGAAGCGCTAAGCATCGTGGGTATCAAAACTATTTAGCGTCACTAAAACAAATCGACCACAATACCAGAATACAAAATTAATCGTTTAAAATATACCATAATTCAGATTAGGAGATTAAAATAATTTTAAGAAAGATCAGAACTGGATGGGCAAGTTTTATTTTTTAAATCCAACATTCAAGTTTAAAACGGGTTGTCATTACGAGTGGAGCTAAGTATAACGCATAGTTTTGTGTTCCGAGAACGTTCGAGAAGCGTTGCTCATCGGCCGTTCAGGCTGAAGCTTCTTCCGTGGTCTACGCTTAGTGTAACGAACTGTATACAGTTTGAATCGAACACAGAATAGGTTCTTCAACTTCAGATGTTGCCCACGCACGAGTATTTCGTCTGTTTCCGCAGGTATTGTCGCCATTATCATGGTTACCATGGCAACGATGCCGCCATTTTTTATTTCAAGTTTCGCCTACTACGAGAAAAAGACAAGTGCTGCCTTCTGGTGCCGTTGGTGGAAGCAGGTCTTTCCTTACCCCACGTTTACAGAAAAGCGTCACTACCTACTTAATCTACCCTGGTTAGGAGTAAAGGAAACACAACAATGAAAAATCATAACTCAAAATTTCTTAGACTCTGTAAGCCTTTATATATTGAACTTTTGCTTCATTAAAATGACCTGACCTGGAATCGAATCCATGAACTCCAGATCCAGATCTCAGACGCTCCATACGTCTTAGCATGCTAGCATGCACAGACACCTGAGAGAAAAGGGGCAACTTTAAGTATTACAGTAAGCTTTGCTCAACATGTTGCCTGGGAGATCTTTCTCATTTTTGCTTTCACTCTTTTTACTCTTTTCTGCCCCTTTCTTAACCTTTTTTCTTTATTAAGGCTTTTTCCCCTTTTTTTTAGGCCTTTTGTAGGCTTTTACGCACTTTCTGAGGCACCGCCGCCAGGAAATGTCGCGCAAAAAGGCCATTTTTTTTTATACAAAAAGGGCATTTTTCGAAAATGGCAGGGGCAATGCTTCCCCCCCCCCCCCCCGTGCAAACCACTGCGCCAACGCAAGAACGGCATAATGGCGTTTCCAACAGTTCTGTCATTTGTTCCACCAAGGCCCTACTACAGTACCGGCCGGATGTTGAATGACAATTTGCATAATAATGCGACTGGGTTGGACAATATGGCGCCAAAAGCACCTATGACGCGACTGATTGACAAGACCCCCCTTAGCAACAAAACGACAAGAACCCCAGTCCCACAATGAAAACGGGCGAGCGTGTCAATTCTTTTGGCCAGAAGTTGAAATTGGCACATTGTTGCCTCGACTAATGAAAATTTCCTCAGCGCGGTCATCTCGGCAGCAAGTCTTCAACGACGTCATGCACGCAGGGGCAGTTATTTTTTCACAAGGTAAGGAATGAGGAAAAGGGGAATTGGCAGGGAGAAGACGGGAATAAAAGGAAAACTTACAGGAAGAAATATTGTCTATCGCAGTCAACGATCACGCTCACCGACTGGAAACTGGGAAACAACCACGGGCGAAACAAAACCCTGGCCGAAGCAACACCGTGTTCTGTCAACCGAGGGCGACACCTTCAGCACAAAAGAATGCTGCCACTCTTCCTTGATACACTTTCTGCATAAACGAACATGGCGCTACTTACGGACGAGCAACGTGCAGTCGAGAAATTTAATAGCTTCGTGGCAAAAGGCAATACGGAAATTCATTTATTGGCACGTGTAAGCCTTTTTCCGGGTGATTACTGCGATTAAGTTAGTGGATCACTAAGCTTTTTGTCAGTTGCCGCTATTTGGCAGTAGATGGCGGGACTCTCCGTACAAAAATTCACCGATGCGATTTGCTTGGCCAATTCCCGAACAGACCTCGATGAAATCACGGGCTACTCGTGGCGGCCATTTTGTCTACCGCTAACAGTGTTCAAGGGTGGGCCGGATAGTTTGCTGGCCATGGTTCCGCCGTTTGTGTCAGTCCTGACCTCATGTGACCAGTTGTTGAACTAGGATCCATTTTACAATTGTGGAAAAGGTATGCTAAAATTACGCCGTGTAGGTTTTTCACCAAATAAATACGTACGAAAAATATCCCTGATGCTGTGACTAGTTCAAGCGTGTGTTAGTTAACAAGAACTAGCGTTTAAGCTAACTTAAAACGAGGATGGAGTGGAAATTGCGTGTCTTGCCTCACGCCTGATTTCACGCAAGGATTCGGGCGTGCTTGCTTTGATAAAATACGATTTTGGGGACCTTAAATCAACTGGTTTGGAGCCATGAGTTGAAACCTGCTGCGTGTTTCTCAGACGGCCTTGTGCAAACGGTGGACTACATCGCGAGACTTGCATCTTGGTCGCTCCCACGTCCTGTGGACTTATGCAGCATTTTTTCGCTGCTAGTCTTAGTAATTCTCCATGAAAACGCAGTAAAAACAACTTCCTAAACCCACTTTAAGACTAAAAGGTCGAAACCTGGACTCCATTCTACAGAGGAAACATTATTGCCGTTAATGAAAAGGGAATAAACACAGGGCGTAGGCCCTCAAATAATCCGACAAATAAACATTTATTTTTGTGCCGACATTTGCTTAAACATGGATGAAAGGCCAGTGCTCGATAAGGGTTAAATAAATACGGATGCAAACCTATTGACGTTGCCTTTTGGAGTCAGAATGCCTGAGCGGGGAATTGAATCCACGACCTTTGAAACCAAAGGCGTAACTCCTACCTCTGAGCCATACTGTGTCATTTGTCAGCCATGTCAGTATGGCTCAGCGGTAGGACTTATGCCTTTGGTTTCAAACATCGTGGGTTCAATGCCCTGCTCAGGCATACTGATATATAAGTGCAAAAGGCAACGTAAATAGGGTTGCATCCGTATTTATTTAACCCTTGTCGAGTCCTGGTTTTTCATCTTGTGTAAGCAAATGTTGGCACAAAAATAAATGTTTATTTGTCGGGTTATTTGTCGTCTGTCTGTCCTTATGCGATAGGGACGTACCAACACCACTTTATTCAAGCCAATCAGATATATTAGTCGATCATTTCTCCGACACCGATGCTGATTCTATGTCTAACAAATATCCAAGAATTTATAAGGTTTGGGTGGAGAATTTGTAACTCTAAAAAAAAAGTCCCTATTGAAACACGTTAGATCGGTCCCCATTAGTTCAGTCCGAGTTTTCAGAGGGCGCCACGTGTTCCATCTGATAATTTTTGCTCATTCTTCAGCCCAAATCTAAAGTAAACTAGATTACAACTAAGCTAGGCTAAATAATAATTAAAATCAAGCTAGTTTCGTTTAGTTTAGTTTAATTTTAGGCTAAAAACTGACTAGAAAATACCCACATAAAACACATGGCGCCCTCTATAAACTAAGACTGAACTAATACGACTGTATCCAAGACGTTTCAGTATGGGTCTCAGTCACAAATTCTCCTCCCCAACCCTATAAATTCTTGAAATATCTGATACTATGTTTCACGTCCCATAAACTTTCATTCAGAAAGAAACAAATTAATTAATGTGGCATGTTTGTCGAAATTCCACTGATGTAAATTCAGAATTTGGACATGCCAGCAGAAGGTGTACGAAGGGTGCGGCGACCTCTTCTCTCATAAGCAAAAAATACCAATCCAATTCAAAGGAAAAAACAGACTAGATGAACGTAAGAAGCCACATGGGCTCTTGCCGAGTCATAACCGAACTTTTTTGTCTCTCAGCTCCCACCACTTTTGCGCTGAAGTCACTCTTGAGACCTTTGAAAATGACACGAGTGGACAAGGTAGCCGGCGGCACTCCACTTGGCAGCAAGCCAGAAGGAACCCTTAAGACTGTCAGAAACAGAGAACCGCCGTACAACAGCAGGTATCTTTTTTTTAAATAAACGTTAGGTCCACCAACAGCCACGAAGCTACAAGAGGGTCATTAAAATTTTGGTAGCAATAAATCGGCCAGAAACATGCCACAATAAATGCCTAATATATAATACCCCTTGATATTATTATTTCTGACCTTATCAATTTGAACTTAAGCCAGGCACAAGTTCCACTTTCAGCTGACGCAACAAAATTTGCTAAATCGCAGAGTTTCACATAAAATTAAACACTTAATATTTTGGCATTAGTAGGCATCATTACAACATGGCTGCTTGCACAATTTCCTGGGTCTGTGGGAATGTATTACTGTCAACCAACGCACTGCTTTGTGGATGTAAACACGGTTGGATGTAGGTTTTGAGGAACGCATCACCCTTACAAATGCTGAAACATCAACCGTAAATAATTTTATGTTAAAATTGTGCAACCCGGCTTATATTACTGCAAACCTATTTACGTTGCCTTTTGGACTTAAATGTCAGACTGCCGGAGTGGGGAATTGAACCCATGAAATTCGAAACCAAGGACCGAAGTCGTATTAATAAGGAATGCTACCATGGCCGAGCCCATTTGGTTTTCTGTCCTGGTTAATTCTTATTTTTTTTTTTTTTAAAAACCTATTCACGTTGCCTTTTGGACTTATATGTCAGACTGCCTCAGCGGAGAATCGAACCCGGGACCTTTGGAATCAAAGGCCAAGGTCCTACCGCTGAGCCAGACTGACACGGCCATTAAACCAATCTCGAGCCCATTGGCTTTCCGTTCTGTATAATCCTTATTTTATTGTGTACAAAGTATCACATCTCCAGGCACTCACTTTCAGCTAGTAAACTGATGCGTTGTGAACAGTTCCCTGTAAACAAATGCAGTTGTTGCAGTCTTGCCTGAGATTCTTACAGTGCAAGGTGCCTGTGCAGCCTATATAGCAGCGAAAAAACTATAGTAATGTGGCAATGGTTTAACAGAGTTGGCTGTCGAGCAATTTGACGAAACAAGCAAATAAAATTAAACTTCCACTAAATTACAAAATGAACGTATGGGGGGTCCGGAAAACATATTCAGAAAAAAACCACGCTTTGCAATATGGATGGTATAATCAAGGTATTTCATTCCATGCATTATGCAGGTTTCACACCGCTGGTTTCGCACCCGTTTGAGAAACGAGAACGCAGAGGGATTGATTAACGTCACACACATTCAGGTCATGCCTCTAGAATAGTGTTCTTAGTACGATTATCTATGTCCTTGGACAGCATTTGATAAAACCTAACCTTTAAATCACTTGCTTCGACCCATCATTGCGAAAGTGTGTCAATAACTATTAGTTACATCAGCGATCTTTTGCATTGAATACACTTTGAACAGGATTTAGCTCGTATCCTGAGCTACTATCCTGGTGATACGATAGATTATATTACGTAATGAGTGTATCTTATTGAAAATGCCTTTTAACGGGAATAGTTTTGCCAGGGACAGTAAAACCTGGTTAGTACCTGGTAAAACCATGCCAACCTCGCCCGGAGCAGTAAAAACCTGTACTGGTAAATACCGTACCAACTTTGCCCGCAGTGCTCACTGCAACATTTGAGTAAACAGGGGCTAAAACAGACTTTTAGCTAATGTATTCCAGTACGTCGGGAGCGTATACATCATGTTGACATTACTGCTGCATGTGGGAGCCAAAACCTGTATATTCCCACAATGTTTATAGAAATACCTACTTTATGACCATGACAAGATAAGCCCAACAAATAATTCTTTGTTTTGAAACAAAAGGATATTGGTCTTTGTGGAGCAGTAGTTTAGTTTATGAGTTGTGTTATAACTGCCAACTTTGAGCACATTAACAAAACAATTGAAAATGGGACAGCTTCCGTCGGCATTTTCAGCTACGACGTCGTTTTTCTTCTGAATTTTTCCTTGCTTGAACATGCCCAATTCTGCATCCATCTCGCCCCAACCTATCCTATCTCTAACACTAATTACATAATCAGTTGTTTGATCATTTACAATCCCACAGTGAGTAATTTTTCAAAGTTTAAAGAGATTACTGTGCTGTGACTTTGAATGGAAAAGGGTCAAGCTGAACAGTCTTGTAAATACCTGCCCATACAAGGCAGTTTTCACTATTTTATTAAGTTCAAGTTAAGTTTCACATTGGAGGGCATAAATAAGGCTTGAAAATAGGACTGCTACCACCACCCCGGCTCTCAGCTACACTCTTTGCTTCTTCGGAAATTTTCTTTTAAGGAGACACGCCTATTTCTGCACCTTATAGGGTGACACTTCTCTTCCTCACTATAAACCATTTCTAACGCCACTAACTATAGAATTAATGATTAACTGATTAAACTGATTATATGATTAAATTAACAAAGTTTAAAGATAGTTTTTCAGCTAAACTTTTTCTCTTGCATCTTAGGTAAAAGGGCCTTAGCTTTTGACCTAAACTTGTGTCTTGCATTTAAAGGGACACCCGGCCTGCCTTATAACATTCCGCGTGCCAAATTACAGCTACGCGGAGATCATCATCCGAGCAATTACAGTGCCAAGGTCGGCTGGGGTGGTAGCTGCGTTCCTCGCATAGCTGCTGTCTTGGTTGGCTTTGGGAATAGTACACGAGACAGAATCAAGTCAACGATTGTGTCGTCTCAAACCGGAATAATTCTCGGATTTTAAAATCACAATTTATAATTTTCTAGGCTAGTGTCTTATAACTTTGCTTCGGCGATCTATTGGTAAAATTAATTTTGATTTTTACCGCATTAGTCTATTAGATTTTAGATCTCGTGGTAATTATTAAAATTAGTAGATGTACACACAGAGATGAAACGTCATGATCATTGTATGCGCGCAATGCATCATTTAGTGACGGATCGTTAGTAAATAAAGTTCCATTATATTCAACAGAAAATCTCCTAGACGCCACATTTAAAAAAGGATTTTTGGCAAGGGAAAGACTAACGGCAAGGAAATAGACCTTTGGGGCCGTACTTGATGTGGAGGATCGAGAAAAATGGCGCTTGGAGGTCAATCTTTTGAGTTGGGACATGTCATTTAAGTTGCAATTATTGCTTTGGAGACATCAAACAAGGCTATTGAAAAGATGAATGCTTCCCCCCCCCTCCCCCACCCTCCCACCTCACTCTCACTACTACATCACGCTTCGTGTGAACTTTTCCTTGAAGTGACACGCCCATTTCTGCACCCTGTAGAGGGACCCTTCTCTCCCACAAAATAGTCCACCTCTAACGCCACAGGAAAAGCAAGAGTCCGTTTAAAGGGAATATTAATTAGGCGTAGGACATAAATCCCCCGGGGCGGTTTCCCTTCCAAATTACGTTCGGACCCTGATCTGATGCAAATTAACATCGGGGTCGGGTAATCCCTAAGGCGCCAACACACCGCACGCGCCCAGGTGTAATCCTTCAATGCTCAGCCCGTTTCACTCTGGCTGTGCTTCACGAGGGCAGCATTATAATTATGAGCATGACCTTACTACTGGTCCGTGGAGCTGGAGAGGTCGGCACTAGTTAGAGCATTTTAAAACCAGACTCTCGCCGTATAGTAAACACCAGTTCGAAACCGTCGTTAACAAACTTCAAGTAAGCCTCACCTAAACTAGCCTGACCAGGTTAGCTTACGTAAGGAACGGGAAATAAATACACCTTCGAAGTATTCTTATGCACGTGTATTACGAGGCGCTGGTTCTTGGGGGCGCTACGTAGAGTTATTCTTATGGAATTGTGTCATAGAGTGGACATTCCATTTCGTTTATTAGTTGGCAAAAGGGGCAAGTGGAGCAGATGTCGAAACAACACGAAAATTCTAGAAACAAAACAAAGAAACCAAGGACGATTACAAGTTTCCAGGTCAAAGAGTGGTGAAGTCATTGTTGTCAGTCATAATACCACAATTTAATTTACAATATTTAGAACTTAACAATGTTTTTCTCTATTTGGCATAGCCCATCGCATTCGTCATCCACCCTCTAACTTCGCTTGCTTCGGCGCTGGTATTTCGTATTAGGCCACTAAATGCTAATTAAGTGGTTCTTGGGAGTGCACGCATGGGTTTTTGCTTAGCGCATGAAACGTTGCTTTTTTGTGACATTGTCATCGATGCACATTCACATGATAGCATTAAGACCTACAAGACTTAAAGCACTTTAACTCAAACGACGTACTACTGAGCTAATCGTGGTAGCGTTGTTACCACCATGGCAACGACAACTTTGCCATCGCGATTAAATTTTTGGGCCGTCGCATTTAACCACTACAGGAAGATACGCCACCATAAAAAAAAAAAAAAACAAAGGATTTCGTTGACGATACGCATTTACTCACACGACGTCGGATTCAGCTAATCCAGGTAGTGTTGTTACCATGGCAACGACAACTTTGTCATCGTGATGACATTTTTGGGTCGTTTGCCTTTAAACTACAGGCAGACACTCAAACGTAAGAGAAAAAAACCCAAAGAATGCCGTCAACGATACACATTAGCATCTTGCCACCATGATGCATGAGTGAGCAGGCCTACTCTCGAACCCCATTCTCCGTTATCTGCTACTTACGAAATTAAAACGACAGGTAACAATTAGGCCTAAAAACTACGAGAATGCAAAGGCGATTCGTTGCGCAAATGCGCCCTTACCGCCTGAAGCAGATTTTGAGAAATATGCACAGGCAACCGTCTAAGATCAAGCCAGATCAGGGGATTGTGACGCGAAACTTCGCACGATCTACGTGGTTATTGCATGCAACAGGGTGGTCCTTCGAAACCCGAATAACAGGTCAATTTTTCGAACGCACCCCTGATGATTCCGTAGTTCCTACCCTACTCTTCCCCTGTTACTCATTTCCTTACAAATACGGGTTCCCTTCATTAGGTCGGGTTCAGTTCATTTGCACTAATGCGTTTTTGGAACATTAGAGACGAACGAACGAGAGAAGGACGAGTTTTCAGTCATTTTTTACCCGCTTGTCGTTTTTTTCTCCCCCTCACTCTCTCCTGGATTCGTTCGTTTCCTGTTTGCTAAAAAAGAAGGAAAAAAAAAGAATAAAAAAGCGAAAAATCACTAGCGTACAAAAGCGTTACGGATGTTGGTGACAGACACAACGTTTGTTCTCGTAAATGGCAATCCCATGGCTTTCAACCGCTTCTTCTTAAGGCGGAAGGATTAGACGAATGCACAAAAACATAAGAACGCGAAAGATAGACTTAAAAAATATTTCAAAAAGAAGAGAGGAACTCAAGCGAAAAGTTCTAAGAGCGTTTGGCAAGAGGTGCTTGTAACCCCCCCCCCCTCCTCCTCCCCGGCGTGACTAATGACGTAGCACAAGTGAGGTAGCGTTTCGGCTCCCTCATGGCCTTCTTCATCAGTTGGCTCACGAGGAGACGAGCGACCTCTGGGGACTTCTCGACGAACGACTACTACGCAACACCATCGAAGTTCATTACGCAGTGGGGGTTTAAAGGACAAAAAAAATATATCCGTTGGAAATAGACGTTTGCATCCTAGAACGGGTGGTTTAAAATGCTGAATCAGTGAGAAGAAGAGATCGCTAAAAAAAAACCAAAAAACCAAGTAAATAAAAATGAAGACGCGAGATTAGAACTCCCGGTGGTGATCAGTTTGGGAAAGTTTCGTTTTCGTTTCGCAGTCGTATACAAGAAACTTTTAAACGAAAGAGGGGGAAGGGTTGTATATCACCGTACGTTTGAGATAGGAATGAGAGGGTTCAGATTGCAATTAGATTTTTGCGAGGCGCAGGTGGAAGGGGGGGGGGATGGAGGGCGAAAAAACAAAACGTCGAAAAAAGAGCTTCATATTTACAAACGGAGCAGAATTGACGGGGTAGGGATGAAGGCCGGTTTACATGACAAAGCAACAAGCTGCCGTTCTTTTTTGTTGTTTTAAACCGGTCAGATCCTTCGAAGCTTAAGAGCCTACGTAAAAAATGGAACAATTATGTGCAAAATAACCAGTGCAGAGATTGACATTAGCAAGCAGTATTTACTATTTTTTAATACATTTCTCAGAGCCTTAAAGGGATATACCTCCCAGCACCATTTTCTCGATCCTCCACATCAAGTACGGCCCCAAAGGTCTATTTACTTACCGTTAGTCTTTCCCTTGCGAAAAATCCGTTTTAAAATGTGGTGTCTAGGAGATTTTCTGTTGAATATTACTAACTTTGGCCTATTTACGTTTGTCCCGAACATATATGATGCATCGCGCGCCTATAATGACCTTGAAGTTTTATCTGGGTGTGCGCAGTATCAATTTTACTCGTTTGCTAGTAATTACTATGAGATTACAAATCTAGAAGGCTAATGCAGTAAAAATTAAAATTAATTATTCGAATAGATCGCCGAAGCAAAATTATAAGACAATAGTCTAGAAAATTATAAATTGTGATGTTAAAATACAAGAATCGTTCCGGTTTTTGACGACACAATCAATGGGTTCACGCTGGCTGGACTATTAGGCGTAATGCCAACTGAGACACTAGCTGCATTTTTTTGCTGCAAGGAACGAAGCTACCGTCTCAGTTGACCTTAGCTGTGGTAAATATGCGGATGTGATCGTCGCGTGAGTGTTGTGAGGCAGGAGGAAGGTTATAAGGCAGGCTGGATGTTGCTTTAACTCTTGAATTCCGACCTATTTTGGAGTACCATAATGTCAATGGTTGGATACGCTTTAGGTTTTTTTTTTTTTTTTTGGCACATTAATATTATTAAATAAAGTAGCAGAATTACCCGGTTTTGCTGGAGTGGAGTAACATTTCGCATTACTAAACATTTAAATTCTTTAAATTCCAACAAATATCTATCGCAAATGAAAAATAAGAAACCAACGTAAACCAACGCAACCAACGTAAACCAACCTAACAAACGTAATCCAACGTAAAAAAAAAAAGCTGCCTTTCGTACATGACGTCATTTAAGACTTGCCCCTGAGATGACCGTCGCGGCCATTTGTCCCTAAGCTTCGCCGGTTTGCTGCTATGACGAATTTTGGATTATAGTATGGAATAATCGTTATTTCCACGGTAAATTCAGTAACAATGTCCCAGTTTTCAAAGTATTTTTCCATTATCAACTGTTATTCGTACAGAAATTATTTTAACATATCACGACTGAGACAGCCATGGAAACAGCTAGTAGACGATCGCTCGTGTTTCGTCCGTTTTGATCGGCCGAACTAGACGACGATGGGACACAACTACCGATCAAAACTAAGTTCTTGGCCCTGCTTCGTGCAAAATTAAAGTGAAACTAAAGATGTGGCTCGCTTAGCGTCGAGCATTGAGTCAATGGGCCTGACCCACGTAGTCAGGATGGAGGGTAAGAATTTAGAGGAGGGGGAAAGCAATACGCGACAGCAGACAGCATAACTGCAGCTAACGACGGCCGAATTTTGCGGCCTTCTTGCACTACACTGCGCCGTTTTGCTTCTAAGACTTTGGCTTATAGAACTGGCGGCCACTGGAGCTGGAGACATATATAACCCCAAACAATCTCTTCAGTAGAATGAACGCTAGACTTGGCAGAAAAATAACCAACAACACGTAGCAGAAGAACAACAGCAAGATTTTCCACCGTTTCACTACATATATATTAGCGTGAAACCTTTCATACGGAGGCGCAAAGATGGACATTGCCTGAAACAATGATATTAAATTAAAAACCACAAACTTTAATACGTATAGAGCAGCGTCATGTGACGTCATATTGGATATTGGCTATAAGACCGATAGCTGCAAGGGACACTAGATTAAAATGGAGGGTTAAACAACGGCACTTCTAGTCAAGGCAATGCTATAATAGCGGATTTCTTAGGCTTAAAAAACCGTTTTTTCTCCAATCCTTTATGCTGCGAGGTGGTAAAAGGAAAATAAATATTCCACTTGCTTAAAAATGTCAGCAACTGCCAACAAATCGACAAAAATAGAGCATTATAGGCCTAAGAAATCCACTCTTAACAGCATTGTCTTCAGTAAGACGCCCTTCTTTTCCGCCTCCAGTGACCCTTGCAGCTATCCCAGTTACTGGCTCCAGCATAGAGTTATACACAATCATAATAATACAACGTTGTGTCACTGCCCTATAGGCTGCATGTATTTCCATGGGTCGCCAGCCATTACAATTTCAATTTACGCTCCATGCATACATCGAAACAAAAATCACCGTCTCTCCGTAAAAGATTCTGCATTGGCGTACACTTCTTCGCCAATCTTAAGAACGGGAGTTGGGCGGGGAGGCAAAATGCAACGGGAGAAGACAAGACGGGAAGAAATATGGGCGCCGCATTTGGAGGATAACGGCCCCAGATTTCCGTTCTTGCCCCATTCGCCCTTTTGTCTTTCGTCCATAGCGTCTCTGCCAGCGACTCTGATCCTCCGATTCAACGACCGACTTCCGTCAAAATTTGGCAAAATGGCGCCCCCGGATATAACTCCAGTCTCAAGTGCCTTTCCTTTGACATATATATACTCTTCGAAATGGAATGTGCATCCGCCGTAGATTTTGAGCCATCTTTTTCCTCAGAGGAGAAGAATTTGAAGTGTGTGATCAAATTTTAATTGGATCTTAGAACAACATGGCCAAAAAAACCCTGTTTCATTGAAAGGATATTTCGAGCGACGCACACTATATTATAGGGCAGTGACACGACGTAGTATTATTGTATATAACTCTATGGTGGAGCCAGTAACTGGGTTAGCTGCAAGGAGCACTGGAGGGAGAAAGGAAGATCGTCTTATTGAAGCCAATGCTATTAGATTGGATTTCTTAAGCCAATAACTCGCGATTTTTGTTGTTGGAGAAAACAACGTTCTTTTAAGCCTAAGAAACTCGCTCTCAAACCACTGTCTTGACTAGAAGTGCCGTTTTTTTCCGTTACACTTTAATCTAGTGCACCTTGTAGCTATTACCTCCAAATGGTGTCTCGTAGCCAATATGACGTCACTTGACGCTGCTGTAC
>JAHWFP010223354.1:20663-33406 GCA_023313725.1 Lithobius niger | reverse complement strand
AAAAACGGTACTTAAGCCAAGACAGTGCTTTGAGAGCGGATTTCTTAGGCTTAAAAGAACGTTGTTTTCTCCAACAACAAAAATCGCGCTTTATAGGCTTAAGAAATCCCAGTGTAATAGCATTGGCTTCAATAAGACGATCTTCCTTTCTCCCTTCAGTGCTCCTTGCAGCTAACCCAGTTACTGGCTCCAGCATAGAGTTATACACAATAATATTATAATACGTCGTGTCACTGCCCTATAGAGCAGTGACACGACGTAGTATTATTGTATATAACTCTATGCTGGAGCCCTAATGGATTGTCTGCAAGGGGCACTGCAGAGAGAAACAGAAGGGCGTCATACTGAAGCCGATGCTGTGAAGAGTGATTTCTTAGACCTAAAATGCGCGATTTTTGTTGTTGGAGAAAAAAACGTTATTTTAAGCCTAAGAAATACGCTCTTCCGTTGTTTTTCCCTCCATTTTTTTTATACTGCACCTTGTAGTTATGCCCTCCAAAACCCATACTGGTGCCAATCTGGTGCCAATCTGGTGCCAATCTGGTGCCAATTTGGCGGCAAATGTCATTGCTGTATAAGTAACGATTCCAGCTTTGTTTTCAACAAAGAAGCACAGTACTGATGACGGAATTGTCTGTATAAGTAATGATTCGAGCTGTTTTCAACAAAGAGGCACAGTACTGATGACGTAATGTTTTTTTCTAGTCACACTATTTCATGCAAACGGAATCTAGGCCTCTCTTAACCCGGAATCTAACTAAATCGAATGAAAGCTTGGGCGGCTGCTAACGGGAAGTCACGGTATTTTCATGCAAACGGAAAATCATAATGCTCTATAAAACCGGCCATATAAAGGGGGGGGGGGGGGCGGTCCTAGTATTTCTCTAACATTAGAGCATGTACGATTTATTTCCCATAGAGTACATACGAACAGTTAATTTATACCTGCCTAATGTAGCTATCCTGGAGTTTGCTGACTTGTATTGTTTCCTAATAACAACAAAATTCAGAAAATATTTGGCTCGGTAGGCTTTTAATACTGGCTTTTGCTGATTACATTGTTGCCTAATAACAATGTTTAAAACAATGTAAAACAATGAAACTAGTTATTTGGGGCCCCTTAACTCCGGAATGGAACGGCCAATCGTAATTGTGCGTTAAGGTGCAAAACTGCACCACGGTAGTTGTCCGTACACACCATCCGCACTATCACACACCAAATATTAACGGAGGAGATGTAGAACAAAATTCGCAAAAGTTCGGCCGGTAGGCTGTTTATATCTGTATTTGAACTTTTAATTGTCAAATTTCGTGTACCTGTACAGATTTTTTTTTTCACATATGCAGTGAACAAACGTAAAACATACCAGTGTTGGTAGTGAGCATTCACCAAATACAGGGTAGTCCGCAAAAAACTGACGACCCAACATTTTTTTTTAAGTCCAACTTTTATACTTAGCACCCCTCAGAACCAGGAAAGCACAAAAATCCCATCAAATCTAATGAAACAGGAAGATTTCTGTCCTCTCCTGTTTCTGAGGGGTGCTAACTAGAAAAGCTGAACTTAGAAAATGTTACGTCGTCAGTTTTTTGTGGACCACCCTGTATAAAAATTTGGGACTAAGTTTTTCAATTGAACAACTCAAAAACTTAGTTCCAAATTTGTATAATTGGTGACTGCTCACTACCATCACTTCTGATTAGGGGAGGGGGCACAATTAGTTTATCTTTGTTTTTATGTTTTTTAACATGGGTTGTAAATTGTTGGGTTTTTTTTTTTGTCGAAAAGTGCGAACTTCTTACCTTGCCTCGAACTCCAAATGCCGTTAATCACGTTCTGTAAAAAACCCTGGAGCTAAACAACCAAAATGTAAAATGTTCTCTAAAATGTTACTCATTTCTTAAACAATTATTGTATTCATTCGTCTGTTTCGAAATCTGCTCATTGCATGTAGCTTTTCAATATCGAAGCATTATAAAATCAATACAGTTGATCATTATTTAATTGTAATTACAAATAGTACTTCCTTAATATTGCATCATCAGTCTTTGTCGTTAATACATATTTTCAGCTTAGTCGGGTCGGAATTAAATTACCGTAACCTTATCATTTCCCCGCATCTAAATGATTTCCGTGTATTTTGTGCACGACATCATTTTTGCCAAAAGGCTTGCGCGTATTGCGCTAGGGAGTTAGTTTTGCTGGCCGGGTCGTTTTTCATGCTGCTTAACCTTTGAAAAGACAAGCCATCCCATTAAGGGCAGCAAAATGCCTTTACCGATAACTGCTCATGTGGCTGTAATGGAGGCGGAGCCGAACCAAGAAGCAGATTTTGACCCTGTACATTGTTATTAAATACGTATTATCGATTTAGTGGAATGAACATCACTGGGGCTGAGTGTAGTAGTCATAACAAAAAGCTCTCGATGATAGCTAATGGGACCCAGCCAACATTTTCTATTAACTAATGATGCGTGACGTTTGTATTAACGGTTCAAGGGATACATACTTTCAGTGGTGGAGTGGAGTGGAGGGGAGGAACGATCCATTACGTTTTTTTTTTTAATGAACTGTGTGAAGTACAGTTGTTTTCACTTTCACCGTCTCTGACGCGACACTTCATTGATAATTCTGGGTGCAGTGCCAAAAGACTTAATGCCACTACTTTCTCACTGGACTGTTTGTAATTTTTTTTTTTTAATAATTAATTTCTTTGAGCCTTAAGTCAGCCAAGCAACTTAAAGTTTGTATGGCTGAACCGGCTCAATTTTGAACATTACTAGACTTTTAGAGAAGAAGAAATATCTGGTAAAGGGAGGTGCCAACCCGGGGATTCGATCCGGGATGTATGACAAAAATGTATGACAATTTTGTTGTCATACATTTTAGGTATGCTTTTTCATGGGAGGGGGGGGGGATTCCCTTGCCCTTTTTTATTTTTTGATTTTTGCCACTATTCCACTAAACATTCGAAACGAGAGACTTAACAGCCTTATTCTCCAGAAATCCACTCAAGCTTGATTATGAGAGGGCAAATATGAGTGCAAACTTCTAAGGTAAGGGTCAACAATTTTAGTGCAGCCACAAAAGAATGCGGCAATACATAAGAAATGTAATGTAATAAATAGCAACAAGGTTAAAGAACAACGTGCGACAATAATTTTAAACATCACTACAACATTGTTGTCATTTCTCGCTTTTTCCAAAATTTGCTATCTCGCGTAAAGAAACAGGTTCTGGCAGTGATCAGACGATGGTAGAAATAGCTGCTTGCAGCGAAAATTCAAAGTCATACACATGGCGGCCATTTCGGGGTTATCGAATCGAAAACAAACCATCGAATGCTGGCAATCAGAAATCAGTCCACCGGCTTGTACTGCAGTAAAAATTGTTTTCGTGTTGTCATAATTCGACGCTGTTATGCCGCGTCCATCCTATTTCGTGTCGTGAGGCACGAGGAGAAAATCTGCGTTTGCGTCATTACCATAATTACTACATATGGACATCTATCTATAAAGCTGCATGCTCCGGTGAAGGCTAGAAAGAGCTAGTAGATTTGGTATTAACCAAGTAAACGCAGTGATCGAGAAAATTTGCGTTGCAGCAAGTGTTTGGGTAAATGCGCCCTTATACATATTTCTCGATGCTCCCTATAAAGTACATGCGCAACCATACCGCCTCTTACTACGCAAGTTGTCGAAAAACCCTATGAAGATTTGTTTTACGAGGAAAAAATTAATCTGTAACCGTTCCTTTTCATTTGAGACATTATGTAAAAATTTTCAGGCGTCCAAGGGGCGAGAGCGACACTAAAACCCTTTTGTTCTTTAGCAACTGAGAAACGTTGGATTTAAAATGTCTCCAAACATGGTTTCAAAATGCTTTGGATTTCGAAGCAATGCGTTTAACGCGTAAAACAGGTGTATTATCCTTTTTTCATCATCAGATGACTTTTTATGTAAGATTTTTTTTGTGTGTATACCTTAGTCTGTCACGGGATTCGATCGGGCGTCCACTTGCCTGGCAGCCGACCACTCTGACCATTGGGATGTTCTTGCTCACATTGTTCGGGGTCCCAGGGGACTCCTCACAAGTTTCGCGGTGCGCGTTGGGACTTCTGCTTGGTGCCATGCTCCAAGTCCCAACATGCAAGCGTGTACGTTAGTGAGGAGTCCACAGGGACCCCGAGCAATGTGTGCAAGCACAGCCCAGTGGACAGAGTTTTAAAATTTACCATGTAATTCGATGTAGTGCGTTTAACGGGTTGGCTTCTTATTTTTTTTTTTTTTTTTTATGCGTCAAAAGCCGAAAGAAATCTACATTACGTCACTGGAAGTGTGGAAGTGAAGAGAAGGTGTGGTGCGTTGGGAGCACAGCTGGAGTTTCTTTTTTTTTTTGTATTTTCCAGCAGTGAGTTTCCGTCAGTTCTGATAAGTAAAGGGTTAGGATGTTTATCGTTCCCGCCCGAAGTGCAGCCCCCACACTTCGAATTGTTGGTTTATTCAGGTAGCGTGTGCTTGATTACACGACATTTTGTTGTGTGCTTGTACCACATAGCCGAACAGCAATAGGTCAATGGTGAGAAAAAGAGGGAGAATTTTTTTTTATAAGTATATTTTTAGTTGCCATGAAAATATACATTACCTGATTTATTTACACTCTCATGGGTTCTCATTGCTTCTTCCAGAGATTAGAAAGTTGGCTTCCTTGCCAGTCCCGTAGCTGCCTCACTGCGCATGCGCGGAGCCATTCGTCATCTCTTTTTCTCTGCCTGCCGCGCGACGCGGCTGCTCTTCCACTGCTCCTCGTAGGAATTGGCGTTGTTGCTCCGTCCCCCGTTCCGTTCCTTGGGCCCCTTCACATCCTCTGGTGTTTGGGGTGTGCTCTTGGTTCTAGGGATGAGTTTCATTTTTTTGACTTCGGTTCCGGTTTTGGTTTTCAATCCCACAAAACTGTGGTTTTGGTATCGGTTTTAGCCATCCTCCACCCCAATCAGATATTTTTAGTTTTTTTCTTGTAACAGTAGTATTACTTGCTTCTAACTCACTTTGCTTTCACTTTCAGCAGTGTCATTGACCATGGGTCTAGCTGTGGCACCATTTTCCTCTATTATTTTCTTTTTAAATGACTAGGAGCTTTGCTGAAAATTATACATAGAAAATGATAATTATTAAAAAAAAATTCAAAGCAACAAATCAATCTTAGATTTTTTGAACACCGTACGAAAAACCGACACAAAATCCGAATCGGTTTCAGTTTTCAGTAAAAACCGAAAATTCGGTTTCGGTTATCGACCCATCCGTACTTGGTTCCTGTCCCGGGGCGGCTCGCACATCATTCCTGTTTGGGAGGATACGGATTGATTCCGCTTGGCGACGATCCTCTACCTTGGTTCCCCCCTCAGCCTGCGACCGGTTATTTCTGCCAGTACGAAACAGTCTGCAGTTCCTTCAACTAACCAGGCCTCAGTCCACGGTTCCTGCTGTCCTTTCTATCTTCACAGTCCCCTCGCAGCGGACACTATGGCTTTGGCTTGTGAATTGGCTTCAGCACTTGGATCGTCTATCCACAACAGCCTGGGCCTGTTGTTATGATTCTGCCGCACTCCGCATTTCCGTACCTTCCTGTTAGCCCTCCACGACCGAGCGAGCCAATGTCATTTGTCACGTTTGGATTTGGATTTGGGTTTGGATTTGGATTTGGATGCTTTCTTCAGTGGATATTCACGCTCCTCATGTCACCCCTCGTTCCCCCTACTAGGCCTCGTTCTGTGTGAGGGGAAGGGGTTGGGACTTGCTCCCATTAGGAACAGCGGCATCACGTTCCTCACGTTACCCCTCGTTCCTCCTACTAGGCCTCGGTCTGTGACGGGAAGAAGAGGCACTTGCTCCTTTTAGGACCAGCAGCATCACATTTCTCATGCCACCGCTCGTTCCCCTTCCTAGACCTCCGTGTGTGGTGGGGGGGAGCTTGCTCCCATTAGGAACACCAGCATTTTGCTGCGACTCCCTTGCTGCGGACGTCAGTCTGTCCTTTTCCTGTGGCCTATTCCGACCTCGGACCGGCATTATAGGCCTTCCAAGAGCTCCTTTTCCCCCCTCTACACGCCAAGGACAGGGGCATTATAGGCCTTACGATGCTCCCTCTACACTCCAAGAAACAGGGGGAACTGGCACTCAACACCACATACAGCGTTCCGCTGTTCTTTAACTCCTGTCTCCAATAAATCAGGTAATGTATTTTTTTCATATAGACAATGAAAATGGGACAGAATGTCGGAACTGTCCCCATCATTCAGACCTGTTTTTTCGTCTCGGATCGTTCCCGGCTAAGTCCACTGCCGACACTGCTTTCCTTTCAACCGGTACATTAAGGATGAAACTGTGTAGCACAGTTCCACCACGGTTCCGCCGGTTCTGCCAGCGCAGTTCCAAAGTTCTGCCAGCACGGGTTTCTGTTTTTTTTTCCATGAAACGCTCATTTACACAGCGAGCTTCTCCGGTTGTTCTACTTTAGAGCAATTGTCTTCAATCCATCTTCAGCGTTCCGCACTCTGGCCTTGTCTACCAAGCCATCTTTGTCGCTCTGTCACCTGCTTTCAGCAGCTGATTCGGCTCTGGTTCAGCCGTCCGCTCAGGATCATGCCTCAACTGGACGTCAGTTCTTGGCCGCAAACGTTTCTGCTACCACCCTTCCTAGTTCCACGCGATTCCGTCGATTGCACCAGCACGATTCCGTCAGCACAGTTCAACAGTTTCGCCGACCCAAGTTGTCTCTTTCTTCTAAGGAACTGTCGCTCTACACAGCATGATATTCCGAGTATTCTGCTTTCAGACGGCAGTCTCCTATCCGACTGGGTCTTCAGCGTTCCGCTGTAGGCTTCACTTCGCTGATTGTTCTCCACTTTCGGAACCTGGATCTTCAATCCTCCTCGTGCCGTTCCACTGGGTGTTCACTCCTCTGTCTCCGAAGGTCTTCGTTTAGCAGCACCTCTGTTCCTCGGACAAGCGTTCCGCCTCCCAATTTGGCCTCCTCCTACGGAGGTGTTCCGAGTTTTCATCAAACATCACACCACATGACAGACGGACGCTCTTTCTTACCCTCCTTCCGTTCCGCAGACTCAACTGGATAACAACGTCCTTCTGACTCAACCAGGTCTCCCTTCCAAACCTCCACATACTGGCAAGCTCTTCTTACCATCTGTATATCATTGTCCCATTGATGGTAGGTACCTTCATTCTTGTCCACTTCCTTCCGCCGCCCCTCTGCACCACCGTTCCTCTTGGTCTCTAGCCTAAGACGGCTTGTGTCATCATGTAATATTGTTACCCTTCGCTTCCCCTGCTCGGCCTCCGTCCGTACTAGGATGGGAGGAAGGGGGGGGGGAGGAGATTGCATTCCAAGTAAGAAAGTCAACATCGCGTCAGCATCGCGTCAGCCCGTGTTCTTCCCACTAGGCCTTGGCCTATAACACGGAGGTGGGAGGTGGGGCTCTTACCACCTGTCACAATCTACACTAACACCATACCCACTGCACATCCTTGCATCGTTGCAATTTGCACTTTGCCTACAGCATTCAACATCCTCCTCTCTTGCTACTTCCATGTACAGAGATTCTTTCTTCTCTAGCCACCACGCCGTTCACTTCACTTGGCGAGCCTCCGCCTTCCGCGTTTCTGCCTTCAGCGTCTGCCTCCGCGTTCCTAGGCCTCCTGCTAAGGAGCGCCGTGTGGTGACGCCTACCGTCACTCTCCATGCCTTGTAGTACCATGCACACGTCTCCCATCCCTTGCGGTTAACCACCTCCAACACGGGACTTGCGTTCCCTTCCCAACACACTCTCTCGGACTGAGGAATGCCTGTCTCAAACTTCACCTCAAGGCGCGAACAGTGGCAGCCAGGTTGGTCTCCGCCGACAGTCCTCGATTACCTCCACTCGGAAGTAGACTGTGCGAACGCAGTGTGCAATGGGGGAGAAGACTAAGAACGTTGCTAATCCGAATCGATCCGCCTTCTGCCCAAATGCAAGGAAGATGTGAACCGATGTGGGCATCGCAATGTTTTGTGTTTCAGTCGTCCTGAAATTGTCAATCCTCTCATCTCCATGGTCGTTGGCGGAGGAGCGGAGGGTGGATGACAAGCGGAGGCAAAGAACCATTGGCGATGTGTTGTGTGGGAATGGTAAGCCGAGTCATGTAGATTCGTGGCTGTGTCCTAGAACCATTCCTCAGAGTAAGAGTGCGGAGTCGAAGATGGTCCGCGTATACCATTCTATGGCGTGGTAAGTAGCGAAGCAGCTTCTCCGGAACACCCGGTTAATGAGGAGAGCTAGCTGGTGAGTGTCATTCAGAGGAGGGCCGGTGTATAACCTTTCAAATAGTGTATTGGCGTAGCACCAAGGACGTCCGCTTAGGATGCAGCTCGGAGGCTTAGTCAGAGGACACAGTCATTGTCTCGGATGACAAAACCGGGAACCATTGCTCGAGGGAGGTAGAGAGCGGAACTGAGGCTTAACATTGTGTTAGTTGTTAGGAATTCTGATTGAGGATAGGTGTCAAATTGCGTGGGTTGGCTGTACCATTGCCTATAGGGTGGAAGACGCAATTCCCACGGCCTGAGCAAGGTGGAGGATGACCTTTATCTTACTCAAGATGCGAACCATTTCTGAGGAGTACGCCTCCGTTGCGGAGATCAGTTGTTGCAAATGTCGGGGTGTTGTTGATTCTCCCAGTAGCGGAGGCTGAAAGGGCAGCCGGTCACGGAGGCCAAAATTAAAACCTGTAGCGAGGCTTCCGATATGGATACTGAGTGGTTGGTGGAGGGATCATCCGTGGATGAGGGGGCTAGCATGGCTGAGGAAGCTGATTCATAGGGCGGAATGATCAACCGTGAAGTAGGAACACGGGAGCCAGGGTGGGACGTATGACGTTGCGTCGGTGAGTCCCGAAGAAAAATGAGAGATGAGAGACATTCCGGAGGAATGGTGGAAGGGGTCGGAGAATTCACGGAGGGTGGAGAAGAACCATCTCCCACTGTAGGAACGGATGTAAGTCTCATTAGTCCAGAAGCGGCGGAGGGCTGGAATGACCGTCAAAGATGGAGCGGAGGGAGTCCTCTGCAGAAGGGTGGCGTGTGGAACAGGAATAGCGTGACGTAAGTCGAGGCACGAGGATCGGTCCCGTTGGGGGACAGCGCGTAGTACAGCTGTACTGGTTGAAGGTAGAGAAAAGACCAGCGGGCTGCATAGCCGAAGGTTGTAATAAAAAGAAAGGACGGCTGCGCAGTAGGATGCACAGGTGGTGGTGGTGCGGAGGGATATCATACCCATAGATGTAAGTAACAGCATGCAATGCTGAAGAGAAAGGAAGGCGAAAGTTGACATGTCAGTGGTCCATTGGTTCGTTGGGCAGCGGAACGGTCGGCTACAAAATGTGGAGAGGAACGTGAGGATAGGCCTAGTGGAGGTAATCGAGGACTGTCGGAGGAGACCAACCTGGCTGCCACTGTTCGCGCCTTGAGGTGAAGTTTGAGACAGGCATTCCTCAGTGCGAGACAGTGTGTTGGGAAGGGAACGTAGGTCCCGTGTCGGAGGTGGTTAACCGCAAGGGATGGGAGACGTGTCCGCCTCTTTATGCGGATACTCCTCCGCCAGCGGTGATCCCTCCGCCTCCGTTTCCTACCGTGCTCTTCATGTCGCACTACGACACAGGCATAGCCCTAGAATTTCGGAAGATTCTGTAGGCACTCTCACCCTTCTGTTTGACAAAATAACTCACCTCCTCAAGAGAATCTTAGATGTTCTACCTCCTCTTCCGCCGTGGATGGAGGCAGTACTGCAACTATAACCTACCCACTACACCAGGACCTTCCCCTCTTTTCCATTCAATTTTTCCTCCGCTTCCGCAAGAAGATATCCACACACAAAAAACACAAGAGGGAGGCGTCCGATTATACTAGTCCTACCTGACTGGACATTACGGACGTTCTTCTCACCGCTGCTATGATCAAACTTTTATCGTTTATCGTTTGCTCTACATTACACCCTTGATTTCACCCGCCGTTCCGATAATCATCAACGGACTTGCAACATCGTCCTTTCTGCTATGCCTCACTTTTTGACTTCTACCAGTCGATGCAACATTGGCTTTCCGGAACTCCTCCTACATACCCTCCGTTCGACCAACATGATGCCTCCACGAGTCCACGTCTTCACCCTCCGGCCTCCTCTTCAAGTTCTTCTGTGTCAAGCCACCTTCCCACAAGGTGGGATCAACATATTTAGTTGATCTCTTATCCTTGTTCCCCGTATGTAAAGACCTCTGCATGCAACTGATAATAATATTAACCAAATTGAAATTGTATAATGAGCTTACCGCATTCCCCAATCTCACTCTTACCAAACTTCCCATTGCTTTAGCATGGGTCCCGACATGCTACGGTTTACCTCAAGTGAGTGAAAGTGGTTGGGGCAGCACGATGGTCTTCATCAGGAAAGATTCTGTCCCGACTCGTACTGCGGGAGAACTCCGAACCTAGCCCTCTGCCGGGTGACAAAGTCTGCTAATTAAATCAGGTAATGTATATTTCGTCGGCTATAAAATGACTAAAATTTCAGGGCCCGAACCTGCGTAATTTTAGTTTTTATTGCCTAACCGAAAATATACATTACCTTAACTCCCGCCCAGGCCTCCCCTCCATGAGCTAGGTTCTGGAAGGAGGAGAAATTATAGCAATGGCCGCTGCGCGGAAGCTTATATAAGCAAGCCTCGCTCATGCGCAGTACCGTACGAGCTCGGCAGGGAAGATAACGTTCAAGACTCTAGGGGAAAATAAGCTCACAAGGGGGAATCTGCTAATTAAATAAGGTAATGTATTATATTTCGGTTAGGCAATAAAAACTAAAATTAAGTAGGTTCGGGCCCTGCAATTTTAGTCTTTTCATATAGGCAATAAAAACAAACTTCAACCAGCTGCCCCTGGTAAGTTTGTGTTTTTAAAACAATTTTTTCTGTTCAATCTGTAAAATCAGAAAAATAAGCTTGCAAAAACAGCAGCTGTGGCTGGAGATTTGTATGGGGACTTAAAAATAAGATTTCCGTATAAAAGGATGAGTAATGTCTCTAGATTGAGTCTGCTATAATGATGAACTTCGTGGAAATCGGGGGGTGGAGAGGGGCGGGGGTTAAATGGCAAGGAACAGTTTGAAAGAGAATGTCATGCAGGGGCACTATTGCTTGTCAGTAACGTTGCGAGAAGGATTGGCTTAATCACATTTCTTGTGACCTAGGTAACTTTGAGGTTTGAAAGTACTCGTTCATGCATACCGTGATTATATATTTTTTTTTATGAACTGGTGTTTATTTGTGCGGTAAGTGTACTTGTGTACATTGGATATGCTTTCCTTGTGTTTGTTTTTAACTTTTTTTTTGCGTACGACCTATCGAAGTTGTGATATTATGCTTTAGAACTGCCGACATACTTGTTATAGATTTGTTGATTCATCGGTGTTCTGAGTCTCTACAACGTTTCCGTTGCTTACCTCAATATGTGTAAGTGTGTATAAGTATAATCCATATGTATAATGATTTACTGGTATATTTTCGTGTTCCTTGTATTTGTTGATTCATTGCTGTAAATTTGTTGATTTTACTGCAGTGATTCACTGCCGAGTCTGTGCAATGTTGCCGTTGCTTACCTCAATAGATGTTTACTTGCCACCCATTACGCATGAACACGAACAAAATAGTTGCGGGGTCGTGTATTTATTTACTGGTCTGTGTTATTTTGGTTAAGTTTTTTGACAGGTCTGACGTTGACGAATTGTGTTGTGTGGGTTTCACTGCATCCCCCCCCCCCCCCCCGACCCTTCATTACGTGACGTCATAAGAAAAGCCGACTTATTGGTGGTGTTGTTGGCCCGGAAAATGTTGGTTCCTAGATAATCGGTTGTTAAGCAATTAGACTTGGCGGCAGAAAAAAAATTGAAACTGCGGGATTTATGTAGGCCAGCACAAAGTTTGGTAAGCCGTTCAATACAGACTTGTTTGTATGTATGTGTGTTCGTGAGTAATTACGTGCAAGTTCGTGTAGCCTGAACAATAAGTCGACCGAAGTCAGACGGACTGGCGTAATAATAATTGATGTGGTTGACCACTAAACGCAGGTTTGACTTGACAAGCGGTGGTTACTTTTTACAGAGTGAATGTGTTGAAAACGTTGCTTAGACGTGTAACTGCAACGCTTGCCCGTACTGTTGTGTAAAATTGGATTAGACTGATGAATGAGATTTATAATGATTTTGTTTAAAGGGACTTAACCCATAATAAGGGATCAGTTTGTCTCGATATTTGACTGGAAGCAGTGGCGTACGCAGGAAATTTTTGTGGGAGGAGGGGGACACAGTGCACGAAGGGGACCCTTATGCTACTAAAAAAACTAGGGGGTCTGGGTAAGCTAGGGGGTTTGGGGGAACGCTGTGAGCTCTAAAATGTAACACATTTTAGAGCATTTTGGGGACCGTGGAGCAACTTCTCAGCAACTTTTTTTTTTTTGGGGGGGGGGGATATTTCAACACCTCTAAATTTATCGAATTTTGGAATTGTAAACTTTGGGCCTACATGACAATTTGAAAAACGTTTGACGCGTATTATCATACAAAAAAATCAGTAAAAATAAGTTTGGACTGTGACATGTGAGCGCCAGACTTTCCTTGCGGGCGTTGGGGGGGGGGGGGGGGGGGGGG
>JAHWFP010223354.1:1315-13390 GCA_023313725.1 Lithobius niger | reverse complement strand
TTTGTGAAGGGGCCCCATGGACCCGAGCAAATCGAGCAGCATTAGCCGAGTGGTCACCGTCCTCGTGTCCAAACTAAGCGAATGATGGTTCCATTCCCACTACTGACCTATACAATCCTTAAAAAAATGTATCTGAAATTAATTCATGCTACTAAAGGTTAACAGGACATTTCGTCGAAATTTTGGCATAGCACCAAAAAACGCGCATACCCGTGGTTTACTGAATTCTTAAAAAAAAATGCTATCACTGAGTAAGTCTCATTCAGTATGCAAGCACCTGCTGTATGTTAATCTCCGTGATTGTTTTCGTCAACTTTGAAACAATTCATGTATGTTATCTTTAACAACAGAATAGGACACATTGGGGTAATAATTGTTGCTGTTTTGAAACAATTTCGCTCAGCTCTGAAAGCCTGCATCCACGAAATAAAGAGACCATTCTATCGTTAATATGCTGCCAATTTCGAGGCCAACACGCCTCGAAATAAAAAACGTAGCTTAGTTTCGGTGGGGGGGGGGGGTAGTCAGCAGGTATCTTCCCAGTAGGACGAAATAAGAATTGAATGTTAGCAATTGGATAGCAATTTTTTCACTTAACGTAAATATTGGCAGAATGCGCACTAATACCATTGACAACCAAGTCATTTCCCGATCTTGAATCGGATTGTATTTGGAACGAATGACATAACATCAGCAGGAATCAGTTTGACCAGTCCACAGAAACTTGAGTACTACTTCACATATTGCTCTTACTGTAGCTCCACAACTAAAATGTACTACTAATGATTGAGTCTTGCTATGCCACGCTAGAGGTACTCTTCCAAGACGGAATAGAAGAAAAAAAAAACATGCAACACCTTTACTCACGTTTACGGAATCAAAGAAGACGTCACAATAAACTTGTAAAGATTCAGTTTTGTTGACGTCATAGTGAAGCTTATAGTTCTGTGTCCCTTTCTAGCATCTTCAAATTCTTTGAGTGCATCCGTATGAGGGACTCGTGGGATAGCAGATTTTCTTGCTAACTGCACGACATTGTATAAAATCTCAAGGCATGTTTGAATCCAAAAAAAAAAACATAAGCGATTCTGACATTTCTAAAGTGGTTTTATTTACCCGTTGGGATGCAGAACATTCACTCTAGAGTTTCAAGGTAGCAGAAACAGTCCTCACAGCATTGGCATCCGTAAGACCAAAATAATATTCAAACTTAGTTCGAATATATTTTGAATTTGAAGTTACATAGTATTCGGTTCTATATCTCTTATACATTGCATTATTGTCTGTGAACTATTATAATTTCAAGATGTTTACGCAAGTTGGTCAAGAAGAGTTGATACACAGCATTGTTCTTAACACTTTTAGTTTGTCATCAACAAAAAGTCATCTATCTATGTTTATTTCGCTTAGGAGCAGCCTTCACAGGAGCAGAGCTAAAAATGATTGTTTGGGATCAAAGCAAGAGCGCGAGCGGGCTCCTTCTTCCCACGGTAGCAAAGAAAAAGGGCGGACGGCCGACAATGAGAACGGACATGCGCCCTAACAGTTAAAAACAAACATTATTGCTTCAATAATGCTGACTATTAGAGCCGAGTTGAAGCAGCGGAAATCAGCTAGACCGGCGTATGTTACGCCGGGGACCAACTATTTAATTTAATTTTTTTATTTAAGAATAGCCAGGGTTCGTTGGAAACTATCTATGCTTAGGTTGGGCAAGCAAACTCATCATGCACTATAATGAAAGAGGGCGAGGGACCGACAATGTCTGTAACAATATGTCTGTAACAATCAGTAACAAACGGAATATTGCTTTAATAATGCTGGCTCTAAGATTCGACTAGAAAAGTTTCAAAGTTGGTTGAGTGACAATCACTGCATGCACGATCGTTGTTGGGTTTATTGCGCTTGGTATCAGAACGGAGAAACTGGCAATTGAGCGTCCTCCATTGAAAAAGACGTTTACTTCCATAACAACACAAATCAGCGGGGGTGCAAAGGGAGGGGGAGTATGGATAGGGATATTCAGACCACACAATAGGGGATTCCAGGGTGGGGGGGGGGGCAGAGGTTGTGGGACGAGAAAGGGGTTCGGGGGGGGGGGCATGGGGGAAATCGGACCATGCAATGGGTGAATGTGGGGGGGGGTAGGCCGCAGGGGAGTTTGGAGGCTGGGGGCAGTAGGCGACCTTTTCATTCCATACTGCCCACTACAGTATTTCTCTCAGGTATGTGCAAACCGGCGTATGTTACGCCGGGGGTATAGCTAGTACGAAATATATCTGAATCACCAGAACAGTGACCAAATATACAAGGATCGTATTCTGGTTTTTAATCCTGTATGACGGAGTATACCGCAAATATACTCGTACCAGTTCCTCCGGATTCACTGGGACACCATAATGAGACTATTTGTGCAAACAAATCAGTTCTTGCTACCCTCCCCAGTTGCTCGTAGCTGGGAGGATGTATCAGATATAATAGAGTTTGAGTGAGCGCCCGAAGAGGTATGCTATCACAGTATCCAGGTATAGTGTAACTCGTGGTAGTATTTTACAGATAACGCAAGAACCAAGCTCACTGATGAACTTCGAACGGTCGCAGAATATGCTGCGAGGTAGTCCACTTTAGCTTTATCGCCATTGGAGAAAAATGGTCATTTTTGGCAATTTTCGTCCATATTGACTTATTTACTCGATTTTGGCAAATTATAACCTTCAATTGTTGTTGCTTGGTTTCAAATTCAGGTGGATCAGTCAATTTGATTCATTCAAAAGATGGGAAGTTTTTCTTTGCGTTAAGGGTACGTAATTAAAAGAATACTTTGTTAGGGGCCGAGCTACGACCGTTCTACTATGGGCTAGTATCACAAGCATCATTCGATTTTTTGTTGTTTATTTTCAACTTTGAATTACTGTTGCGACGTTTCTAATTTAGGTGGATGACGCCAATTATGATCATTCGATATGTGGGAATGTCTTCTTTGCATCAAGGGTAATTGAAAGAGTCTAATCACTATTAAGAACCAAGCTACTCCTATTTTACTAGGGGCTGGTACCACAGACACCGTTCGATTTTTAACTTATTTTCAACTTTCAACTGCCATTATGACGTGTCTAATTTAGGTGGAGGATTCCAATTAGTTTCATTCCAATTTCCAAAGGTTGGAATGTCTTATTTGCATCAAGATTGAAAGGGTCTATCACTGTTACGAACCCAGCTACGCCCGTTTTACTAGGGGCTAATAACACATGCACCATTATATTTTTCGCTCATTTTTCAATTTTCAACTGCTGTTGTGATGTTTCTAATTAAGGTGAATGAAGCCAATATGGTACACTTCGAATGGTGGGAATGACTTCTTTACATCAAAGGTAATAGAAGTGGTTTAAACCACTGTCCGGGAAGCCACAACAGCAGTTGAAAGTGAAAAATGCCAAAAAATCACGCGGTGCCTGTGATACAGGGTTACCACTTGCGCTTTTTTTAAGGTTTTTCTTATTTTTATGCTTTTTTCTTACCTTTTTTTTTTTTTATCTCCGACGAAAACGCTTTTTTCGAGTTTTTTAAAGGCGTTTTTGCTTTTTTTGCTTTTTTTTTCAATTTTTGAAATCTATGGAATCACGCCGTGGCGCTTCTTGGGGGTTTCCGAGTTTAATGGAAACCCCCTTTGAAGGTGCATTTTTTTAATGTTTATTTCAATTGTCAAGTTCAGGGAGTACTCACCAGAGGCAGAGGCCAGAAATGGTCACAAAATAGGCTAAAATACATTAGCTTCTCAGACCCTGCTGGGGGAGCTCACAGCACTCCCCCAGATCCCCTAGCTGATAGGAGAGGGCACACAAATTACTTGGTGGAAACTCTCTTCAGGAAATCCTGCCTGTACCTATATCGTGTGAACTAAAGTCACTCTGGTAAATTTTATAAAATGTCATGGCTTTATAAAACCCTAATTTTACAGGTATTCATTACTAGAGGAAAATCCACATCCCCTGCTCCAAATGCTTTTTATCTTTGGACGCTTGCTTTTTTCCTAAACTTTCATCTGGCAACCCTGCTGTGACACCAGCCTCTAGTAAAACGAGCGTTGGTCCTTAAGGGCGGATTTACGCAACGACTCGCCTTTGCATTCTCGCAGCTAGAATTTAATCGCAATGGCAGAGTTGTCGTTGCCATGGTAACAACGCTACCTGGATTAGCTAAATCCGACGTCGTTTGAGTAAATGTGTTATGTCGGATAATCCGTGACAGTAAGATTAAGAATTCCTCCTGACGAAATTTTCTCAGTCGCTTCTGAACTCGTATTATTCAACGTTTTCGTTGCGATGCGAAATGGCTAAAACCGCCGCCATGTTGGAACTTCAGATAATTTCTAGCTTCTAGCTGCGAGAATGCAAAGGCGAGTTGTTGCATAAACGCGCCCTAACAGTGGCAAACCCTTTCTACTAACATTACTGCAAAGAAGACATTCCCACCTTTTGAATAAACTTATTTGGAGTCATCCACCTAAATTAGAAACGTCACAATAGCAGCTGAACGTAAAATCTGAGCGATATATCGAACAGTTCCTGTGATAGCAACCCTTAGTAAAACGAGCATATGGCTCGGTACCTGACAATGGTAGCTCCTTTCAATTATCCTTGTTGCAAAAAAGCCATTCCCACCTTTCGAATTAATCAAATTGGAGTCGTCCGCCTTAATCAGAAACGACGCAACAGTCGTTGAAAGTTGTAGGTTGGGTATGCAATAAATAAGCCTAAATGACCAAAAATGGCCTTTTTTTCCCGAAAGCTAAGAGTTATAAAAAAAAAGTGTGGGACCTACATTGTCGAGCAAACAACTTTTATCTTAACCTTTTTTGGTATCAATAACGGTTTTTGAATAACATACCAAAATAGCAGAGAGTTGGTAAATTTTAACTTTGACCCATTCTGGAGCTCCGTATCAAATGTTATCACACTAAAATGTGTTAATACCTATACCGCATGGTGTATCATGCGGTACAGGTAATATTTTGCTATCTTCACTGGTACCGGTAAAGTGTCTGGCCACGGACTATTTCTCTTGTGCCGAACCATAAGCACACATTGTGATATATAACCACTCGTCACTAAGCGCGTGATGACACCAACGACAGAACCAAGGCAGCCTACGTGGCAGCTTCAAAAGCGAATCTTGTTTAATAGTCCTGGGTGTAAGCTGCAAATTTTTCAAGAAAACTGCTTTTTGTGAGGATAACACAATCTTCCGTATACTTCACGTCCACACCCGTGAGAAACTTTTAGGAAGGGGTGCCCCCTCAAATACGCCCAAAAAACAACATGGCGGCCATTTTTGTTTTTAAAATGGCTGCTACGCAATAGACAAATTCAAAATCGTACTAACGTATGTAAGTTTGTTGTCAATTGCTAGGTTTTACGGCCTACCGAATTCAAAAAAATGCTCTAAAAAGGTGCCAGAACGCCACACGACAAGATATTCAAGATGGCGGCCAAAATGTTGGCTAAATTCAAGTGTTTTTCATAATTTTAAAGTATACTTACAGAGTGAGGTAGATTTGAATTATTCCTCAAAAAAAAAGTTCGTTTGCAATGACTAGTATCTATCAAAAACACCAGGGCAAATCCGTAGTGTAAGTGTTAGTAATTAGGGGCTAAGCTGCAGTTGTTTTATAGCACTGCATTTTTCTTCATTTCACCGTAAGTTACATCTTTAAAGTGATGCCGTAGCAGTTCTTATTAAAATAAATGGATGTATTTAGGCATAGATATCAGGTGGAGATGTTTATTTCTCAACATGGATAATTAAAACGGGTTTATTGTAATTGGGAGCTACGCTTCTGCAGTTTATCTCCGTTGTAGTGATGTCCGCTTTAAGATAAAGTTCTAGTTAAGATAAATGGATATAATTAGGCTTAATTGAAAGGAGGAGATGTATGTGTTCCAACAAGGGTAATTAAAACGATTTGTTGTAATTAGGGGCTGAGCTACGGCAGTTTATCTATACGGTGTAACACTGCTTTTTGCGTCTATTTATCACAAGTTACATCTTTAACCTGCTTCAGTTGCCGTTCTAAGAAAGATAAATGGATATAACTAGGCTTAGATGAAAGATAGAGATGTGTGTTATTCCAACAAGCATAATTTAAAAACATCCATTAATCGTAATTATAACTGCAACCGCATCACGTTAAAGAAGTAACTTGAGAGAATTGCCGTAAGCATTGAGCTACAGCACAGATAAGCACTTATAACTTATCTCCTATTCACGAAAACAGTTTTTATTACCTATATTGGAATATACATTTCGCCACCTTTCATATAATCCTAATTACATCCATTTATCATAATTAGAACTGTCACCGTGTCACTTTAAAGATGTAACATAAGGCGAATTGAGGAAGACATTGTGGGGCTACATCGTAGCTAAACAGTTGTAGCTTATCCCCTAATTACGATAATCCGTTCTAATTTACCCTTGTAGGAAAATATATATCTCCATCTATCACCTAAGCCTAATTGCATCCATTTATCTTAATTTGAACGGCTAAGCAGCAGTTTAAACAGGGACGTAAAGGTTTGGGTTTAAAGACGTCCCTGGTTTAAAGATGTAACTTGTTGTAAATAGACGCAAAAAGCGCACAACTACAGTGTAGAGAAACTGCCGTAGCTTAGCTCCTATAATTACAATTAAACGTTTTAATTGCCATTGTTCCAAAACATACTTCTCCGTCTTTCATCTAAGTCTACTTGCACCTGTTTGTCTTAATTAGAACGGCGACTGCAGCAGTTTAAAGATTTAACTAGTGGTAAATCAGACGCAAAAAGTATACCACGACAGTGGAGATACTCTGCCGTAGCTTAGCTCCTAATTACAAGAAAACGTTTTAATTGCCCTTGTTCCAAAATATACTTCTCCATCTTTCATCTAAGTCCACTTACACCTATTTGTCTTAATTAGAACGGCTACTGCAGCAGTTTAAAGATGTAACTTATGGTTTATTGGAAGAAAATGCAGTGCTACAGCATGGAAACGGCCGCAACTTAATCCCTAATTACGAACAAACTACACTAAACTACGGATTTTATCTGGTGTTTGCTAGTCACTAATTTAGTTACAAATTTTCCTTAATAAGTTACTAGTCATTGCAAACAAACTAACCTTTTTGAGGAATAATTCAAATCTGCCTAGATCAGTATATTTTAAACTTATGAAAAACACTTGAATTGTGCCCCATTTTGGCCGCCATTTTGGCCGCCATTTTGGATATCTCATTGTGTGGAGGCTTGGCAATTATTTAGAACATTTTTTTTGAATTCGGTACAACTTAAAACCCAGAAGTCGAAACTAAACTTACATACATTAGTACGATTTTTGAGTTTTTGTATTCTACAGTGGCCATTTTAAAAACAAAATGGCCGCCATGTTGGTTTTTGGACAGGTTTCAGGTGACATCTCTTCCGAAAAGTTTATGATGGGTGTGGTCATGAAGTACACCAGAGATGGTGTTATCCTCACAAAGTACAGTTTTTAATTACAGGCTCTATTCTTACTTTATTTCAGTTATAGGGCATTTGTTAAAAGCACTTCGGCAACAAATCTGTTCAGCATTCACCCGGAAGTGTGGTGAGTGCGTGGCTGGGAACGACATCTACCGAGAAAGCCAAACACCAAACTCACCAATGCAAGGCCAGCTGAAATAAAGCTTGCTGTGCTCCTCCGCGGGTTGCGACAGTGCGACAACAAACGGGACCGTGTGAAAACAGGGCTTCCTACTAGACCAACGTATATCACGCCAGGAATAGCTAATATTTAACAATGGCACAGTCTGCTAACAGTCTTGTTTAAGTCTAATATTTAACGATAGTACTCCGATCCAAATAATTTTGGGGGAAGAGGGAGATTAAAATAGCATGTAAAGTTGGGGGTGGGGAGGGAGAACTCCACAAACCTTTTGGGCGGATTGTCACCTCCGGTGCTAGGCTCTCGGTGACTTTTTAAGCACGGTGCTTGAGTTAGTCCGGACTAACGAAGTGTCATGTACGGACGCTATTAGTCACAAAATTGGATCTTATTCGTATGCTGATTATTCGTATTACTTCGTGCATGCACGCTTAGCCTGTAATCAGTTGCAGCGAAGATCACCGGTTGAGTTCTAGGCGGAGCATCCATCTTTCTTCTTCACGCGCGGCAGGAGTATTTTATTTTAAAGGCACATAAATCCCTCCGTTCCGGCCGCTTTACTCTGCGTCACCTACGCTAAATTATAGTTCAGACGACCGCCGCATTGCTCTCGACACTAGTCATACTCATTTCGGGGCCGCTGCAACGTGACACATCGTACGACCAAGTCGCAAACTTGAGCAAAGGATTAATTATCCTTCCTCCAGGGCCGCGGCTTGCCAGCGATGTGGCGGGAGTTATATACCGCTCGGACCGAGCCGTTTAAAACAAGCCTAATAACATTCACGCGCCACTACTGACATCTGCATCGTACCCTTAGACCAGCAAATGAAAGGTAAATCAGTTTATATAAACTATTTCCGGTAATGTATCGAGTGAAACTGTTAAAATATACCGGAGGGAGTTATGTGCCTTTAACTGCATAAATTAATATTTATATGAATTATACTTTCTACGCATAGAAAGTATGGCGAGACTGTTTCACATGGGGCTTATGCAGCGGGGTATGAAGAAACAAGTTTGAGTGAGGGGCCCCTCGTAGAGTCGCTCATGTTTGTATTAAGTTAAGATCTTAAAGTTGCTTTCCACCACCCCCTACAAAATTCTGTTGCAAAATCGTAGTGGCAAAATAATTAATTGGCCCAGGGACAGTTAAATATACAGTTTAGGTAGGAGTCAACCCACTTAATATAGCCACGACGGTGAGACTTCCATATGTCATTTTGTCGTCGACGAGATTGCCTAAGAGCTTACGTCAGAGGCGCGGCTCAGTACACCGTACAAGAGTGCGCCAATGAAACACGATGCGTTGAGTTAAAAAACAAAATCCAGAGTTTCTCGCTAAGATGTGGTAGTGTTGCTCCGCTGCGTTGTAAAGGTGCTTCATGCCTCCATGTTGGCTTTCCTGTATAACTTAGTTTTACAGCATTAGTTCAAACTAAAGTAAATGTTGTGAACGCTTTTATTTTCCTGTTTTTTTCCCCCACTTATAAGACAGTTTTGCTACATTCACTCAAACGTATGTCAATGTTACAAACGCTATATACGCGCTATATTTCCGAAAATTGGGAGAGGGGTTGTCGTTTTAAGTTGGTTGACCGTATCACGAGTGCATTTATAATTCGAGGTGTTACCCCGTTTATTGATTTAATCAGACCATGTACGTATATCCATTACAATGAAAAGATACAATACGTTTACATGGTCAATAGATGGCACGTTTTCACCACTAAGCAATTGCAAGCGATTGCTAGGGTTAAAGACGAATCGTTGGTGAATTGCAAACCCCCTAACAAAATCGCTTCGAGATCTAAGAGCATAAACTGCATAATATGACAAGCGTGTTGGCGTGGTCGTACACCGTAAACGTGGAGATGGCCTACTGCAAATTTACTTGCGAAGCTCGCCGAGTATTTCCGAAATAAACACAGAACAGCCCGAAACCGATCTGAATCACGTGGCCACTGACTCCTCAGTTTTTTCTAATTTTGAGTATTGACCGCACATTTGCGTCTTCATTAATAAGTATAGATGCAACCCATTTCCGTTGCATATTGGACTTAAATGTCAGACTGCCTGAGCGGTTATTGTATCCATGACCTTGGAGATCAAATACGGAAGCCATACCCCTCAGCCACACGGACACGGTCAAAAGGATATGACCATAGCCAATATGTAACACGCACACATCTAACATCATAATTTGGTAGGGGAGAAAAAGTAGCTACTGAAAAAGATAAGTTGGGTTGAGTTTAATGAAAGCGATAATCCCTTTCTAGGATTTTTCTGCCGTATATAGAGCAATGACATTTGCCGTCATATTGGCACCAGTATGGATTTTGGAAGGCATAACTACAAGGTGCACTACATAAAAATGGGGGGAAAAAGAACGGAAGAGCGGATTTCTTAGGCTTAAAATAACGTTTTTTTCTCCAACAAAAAAAATCGCGCGTTTTAGGTCTAAGAAATCACTCACCACAACTTCAGTATGACGCCCTTCTGTTTCTCTCTGCAGTGCCCCTTGCAGTTAACCCATTAAAGGCTCCAGCATAGAGTTATATACAATAATACTACGTCGTGTTTGCAGGAAACTGACTGTATGACGTCACGTTTCGTTCAACTGTACAAAAAACACGTAAATATCCCACTCATAAATCTAATAGTAACTGTACAGCCTAAAAGTATGGTTTCCACACGTTTTTGGACTCGTAGTGCAAGGAAACGTGTCGTCATACAGCCAGTTTCTTGCACAAATAATGTGGAAAAGACTATAGTAGAATACGAGAGAGACAATTTAGCTGATCAATCCAAGCGGAAAACTCAGAATCTTTGACATGCCACACTAAACACGAGCACGAGAAACCACAGAGCTTAACCAACGTGACAATAACCATGCAACAACAATGATGACAATATGGGCTTCAAACACTGCCTTCCGTATCGAATAACAGTTTACTACAACGCGAAATAAAGGTGTATTTATTTCGTAGATGCTGGATTAGAGCCGAGTTGAATAGTTTCAAACTTGGTTGGAAGGCTCACTTGGTTTATCCGCTCTAGGAGTAAATTGAATTGAGTAATCACTGCATGCACGATCGTTGTTGTCGACTTATCGCTTGGTATAAAACGGTAATGCGGAGAATGAGGGGAGGGGGACTAGAATGCACAGAAAAGGAGGGTTGAATTGGGGTGCATTATATCCCACACAAAAATAATAGACAAATATGAAAGAGGGAGATTAGCAGCATTCATTCCTGCCGTAAAGCCCTACAGCCTTGCAGCACTTACTCCTGCCTCGCAGCATTCACTCATACCTTGCAGCGTTCGTCCCTACTTCGTGGCCTTGCATCCTCCCAAAATTTACACCTGCATTGCAGCATTCACAGTTGCCTCACAGCCTTGCAGCATTCACCCCTGCATCGCAGCCGTGCGTCATTCATCCCTGCCTTGCAACTTGTCACAGCAATACCCATGCTATGCAACATACACCCCTGCCTTGCAACTTTCAGCATTCATCCTTTCCTTGTAGCCGTGCAGCATTCATCCCTGCCTCTTAGCCTTGCAGCATTCATCCCTGCCTCGTAGCGTTGCAGCATTCATCCCTGCCTCGTAGCCTTTCAACATCCATCCCTGCCTCATAGCCTTGCAGCATTCATCCCTACCTTGCAGCGGCATACCCCTGCCTCACAGCCCTGCAGCATCACTCCTGGCTCGCAGCCTTGCAGCATTCACGCGTACCTCAGAACCTTGCAGCATTCACCCCTGCATTACAACGTGCCACAGCAACATCCCTTCCTTGCAGCATTCATCCCTGCCTCGTTGCCATGCAGCATTCATCCCTGCCTCGTAGCCATGCAGCATTCATCCCTGTCTCGTAGCCTTGCAGCATTCATCCCTGCCACATAGCCTTTCAGCATTCATCCCTACCTTGCAGCATTCACCGTACCTCACAGCCTTGCAGCATTCACCCATGCCTTGCAACTTGCCACAGCTATACCCCTTCCTTGCAGCATTCATCCCTGCCTCGTCGCCATGCAGCATTCATCCTTGCCTCGTAGCCTTGCAGTATTCATCCTTGCCTCGTAACCTTGCAGCATTCGTCCCTGCCTCGTAGCCTTGCAGCATTCATCTCTACTTTGCAGCGGCATGCCCCTGCTTCACAGCTCTGCAGGGTCACTCCTGCCTCGCAGCCTTGCAGCATTCACCCGTACCTCACAGCCTTGCAGCATTCACCCCTGCCTTGCAACTTGCTACAGCAATACCCCTTCCTTGCAGCATTCATCCCTGCCTCTTAGCCGTGCAGCATTCTTCCCTACCCCATAGCCTTGCAGCATTCATCCCTGCCTCATAGTCTTGCAGTATTCATCACTGCCTCGTAGCCTTGCAGCATTCATC
>JAHWFP010223353.1:0-40131 GCA_023313725.1 Lithobius niger | reverse complement strand
GGGGGGGGGGGGATTGAGGCTTAATGGCGCGTCCACAGCTTGGTCATTAGCGCCAACCTCAGTCACAGTGCAGTGGTCCGGGTTGCCACTGCACCACACATTACAGAGACATTATTCAAACCCCCAATCTAAATCTCGTCTAAATTCGTATTGGAGCATTGTGCCTGGAATCAAGGGAGCTTCCCGCAGGCAGGTTGGCACACACAAAGCAGCTGGCGCTTTACAGTGTTACAGCTGGAGTTTTACAGTATGTATTGTGTACTGAATAAACTTTGAATTTCTACTTTTCCGTTAAAATATCAATAGGAGGATGGGAAGGAAATATCAACGTTTTGACGACTGGGAGTTGGAGACAGAAAACCGAAAAGGAACTAGCGGTGGCAAAGAGAAACAGCGGAAGACGGTAGGACCAAAGGGATTTCATCCTTTCAGGCATTCATTCGTTCAGCTATTCATGATATTCAGTGATAGTTCTTTTATGAATGGGCTCTTCTGTATGTAATGCTGGTGTTTTGAATTTAGAGTTTTGAACTTAGGACCTAACCAGCCCTAACGGTGCGAAGTTTAATAATTTAAGCTTCTGTCACTGCAGTGTTGTTGAAGCCAACTCTCTCTTTATCTGCCTCTCGTTCTCTCCCCGTCTCTTCTCTCTCTCGCCAGTTTAGGGAAGACTTGTTGTAGAGTGTTTATCACAAATTCGCCCGAGACACGAACTGACGCCAACGCACTGACATATTCTACGAGCGTCGCAACAGCCAAGCGTTGCTTGCCTGAACATCCTCTGTCACTTTCATTATGAGCTTCGAGAGTAGGAGATATATATAGCTAGACAACGGCGACGTTGCCTGGGGGACTGGAATGTTCCACAAGGCAGAACACTCGCTCGGTTGTAGAACATCCCCCCACCGACTCGTTTTGGAATGCACTCGATTCTTACCGTTCTACACTTTCTGTCCATTTTCCTGGCTTCATTCACCGTCTTGTTGTTCGTTTTTGTGAGTCACTGTGTACCACTGATGTGTATACGCTAACTTCAGACGTAGAGAGAATGTTTTCGAGGAGTTAGGTTATAGCAGACTGTGTATTCCAAACAGGAATTGTTTACACGTTTCTCACAAATTCACTTATTATGATGGAAATATCTTCCATGTGTTTCGAAAAAAGTTGAAAGGACGTCAAACTAAAAGCTTTCCCAGCTGTGCCAGTAAATGAATCTGAATTCAACTTCTGTTCCAACTTTACCAGTAAAATTAAATAAGATCATGAAAAGACGTTAAGATTACATGGCTCGGTTGACCTTGGGTAACATACCGGCAGGGGATGTCACAGAACTAGACACCATCCTTTGAAACTTGTGAAATGGTTGGACTTTTGAAAATACTTTTTTTTCCAAATCTTGTGGTGAATATCTGGAATTCACTCTCAGCTGAAACTGTCACGGCCACTTCCCTATGTTTATTTAAAACTCGCCTTTTAACTACTGTCCTATCTAAATTTCTTAGATGGTATTAAGCCCTTGCCCGATTCAGGTCCTTGCGTTCTAGTACTTAGGCGGGGTAGAAGTGGCACTTGTGCCGTTCCCTGACCTGTTGCATTTGCAACAAACCATTATTATAACATTAACGATCAATATTAATGATGAAATATGCGAGAAGAGAGCTGTTCCATGGACCACAGGTTCACACCCGCATTACAATGCAAAACCAGTGAATGACTCAGGATCACCTTTTTTTTTTTATTTGTTTGCATACTGTGCAGGAGCCGGTTTTGTAAATAAGAGGCAAAAATTCTTTTTTTTGTGTGAAGGTTTGGCGCGAGATCTTTTAACAATTTTTGTTTTTGGTGAACAACTAATTTACTGGTGCATTTATTCATATGTCATGTAATTTTTTTTTTGCAGTTGTTTTACTGTTTGCAACTAAAACCGTATGCGGCATTGGTGTAAATATTTCTATTCCTGGACAAAAAAACAAGCGTTTTCTGATTTCAGAAGAACGGACATAAACGGGACATTTAAAGTATATATATGACTGTGTTACGTTAGGGGGAAAATATACATTTCCATCATGTTACGTTGAGGAAAATTAGGCTACTATAAGTTGCTAGTAAATGGGGCTTAAAATGTATTTACTTGACAATAAAATTCGTGCTAGTGAACAATTTCAAGGAATTGAAAAGAGAAATGTCACTGCTAGCAGTTACGCACATTCGATAAAATCAATGTTTCACAGTAAAAAAAATTGTGGCCACAGAATTATATAAAACGTAATGGCCTTTGCGTTCTATATGAAAGCGTGCACAGGTTACCTGCCGGCGGTTACCGTTTGTAAAAATCCAGGTAAAGACAAGGGAAATGTAAAGAATGGGTTTCAATACTTTCTCAGTTGACTTCGACACCAAGACTCACACCAACCTTTTAGCAGTTGTTTGTAGTTTAGTCCTTAGACTACCGCGAATGTTTCGCTCATTTCCCTTTTCGTCTTCTAACTTAGGCCGCTAAAAATTAATTAAGTGGTTCTCGGGAGCACACACATGGCATTTTTCTCAGCGCATGAAACGTTTTTTTTTTCCCATGACATTGTATAAAAATTAAAAAAATTCCGATCACGCATCAGCACTTTCATCAAACATTTTCTGGAGCCGATGACCATACCAGCTATTTGCGCCATTCACATGAAGGCTTCCAAACAAATCTACGGGTCGTTCAGTTCAGAGAGGGCATGGAACAACTAAAAACTTGGATCTAAAAAATGAATTTTATCGAATGTGCAACTTTTTGCACGATCACCCTGTAATTAAAACACAAATATTGTACTCCACAACAAACTGATTTTGTTTGTTTTGTTTGGTAAAAAAAAAAGCCATCGCCCGTATCTGAAAAATCCCGACTAAAACTTAAAAAAAAAAACACAAATTTTTTTAGCACCACTCCCGAGAAGCACTTATTTAATTTTTTGATTAAATTTTTTTTAATTGTTAGATGCCTTATTGTGACATCTTTCACACATTTTGGTGTAGTATACTTTTTTACGGGCAGCCCGTCTACGCTGCGGGATCCAAAGTGCGTGCTATCTTAGTAATCCTGCTTGATAATCCTGGAAACCTTGGTAAGGTAAATAGGTTACTAAAGTCAGTCAAGCTGTTAAGCCTAGTTTAGCTTGTACTCTTTGTTCGATTTTAGACTGCTTAGACTGTTTTAGTTTAGACTGCTTAGTTTCGTACCTGTTTAACCGCATCTGAATTTATTCTATGGGCTTTTCAACCACATCTGTGAAATGAGGTTACAATGTGAGAAAGTAAGAAAAACTTAAAAAAAAAACAAAAAAACACTTGGCATAACGCACACGACGATATTAAAAACACACACACACACACACACACATACTAGCGACTGAAAGACAGGAAAACAAAATTTTTTAAAAATATAAACGTAGAAATACCTCAGGAAAAAAAACAAACAATATTTCTCAAACAGTGTTAAGGAATTCCGTAGACACCAAAGTAATTTTTGCAGCATAGTACGTAAACGAATTTTTCAGTTATGGTAAATTCGTTTAGTACTATGCTGCAAAAATTTAGTTTGGTGTCTACGAATTCCTTAATACTGTTTCAGAAATATTGTTTGAATTCCATACGTGTTGTAGGGATATCGATTTTCTAGAGTTAAGGCTGGTGGAACTTTTCTTATTCTGCGTCACCAGAGTTAACTGTTCAATACACAAATCCTATGACGCTTTGGGATTTCAGACTGGATAAAACATATCTCAATCAGCGTTAAGAAATTAACTAGACAAATTTGTGCAGCATAAATTGCGTAGCTGAACACCCTTTTTTTTCCCCTGAGGTCTTTCTACATTGTTTGTCAGCGTTCCACCAGGAAGTGTTATGGATCTCTATGCTTCACTTCCTGTTTGCCTCGTTCCTGCTGTCAACTCTGCATGCTTCATACCTTTTAATTTTTTTTTCCTTTGAATAATGGGACCAGACGATTATGTTCCGAAATATAGGTTGCCAATGTGTTTTTTATCTCGTCTTGAGCGTTGTGCTAACTGTTCTTTTTAATATTTTTCACAACTTCTACGTTTATTTTCTGTAGCTATTCAGCCACATTTGTGACGCCAGCTCGACTTTTCTTAGTAGCTCTTCAGCTGCATGCGTCAAAATTATTAGTTTTTGTCCCGTTCACTCCATTCTCCATCCCTTCGTTTTTTCGACTGTTATTTGTTTGCAGCTATTAATCTGTCTTGTACGGTTGGCAGAAATTAAGGTTGGATTTGTTTCAGTACGAGCGCAAATAACCAATGTGTTGGCGTGCCCTTCCATCAATACCGTCGTTCCGTATTTCCTTCGTAAATGAGCTGTCCCAGTGGTCAAAGGGTTCTCTTGAACGGGGTGCAGCTCCAGCACAAAAGTTTCTTTCTACCCTTACGCCAGCAACAGCCATTTTCTTCATCAATTTTGAGTTTAATACTTCCTGAAAAAGGGCACAGGCTGGGGGTGGGAAATTAGGAACCGTGGGGATTGTAAACTTGATTAGAAACAAAGGGGCAAAATATGAGTCACGGGCTGCTTATAATTGGGCGCCAATCACCCAATATTGACTCTTGAAGCCTTCCTCCAACGTGATTATGCTTTGAAATGGCGGATCTGGGGCGTGATCGATGAATAGGTCACATCCCACGAGGATTAATCAGCAAGTGCGTGCCAAGCAGCTATCACTATTTAGCACCCTTCACAGCCGTGTCCTTTCCCAATTGCAGAACTAAATTATTTAGAAACAATATGACCAAACCTATCATAAACTGACCGGGAAAATACAATCAGGCTAACGATTACTTATTCGGAACCCGTACTGTTTTCGTTTTTTTTTTTATTTTTGGAATTGGTATTTATCGCGTACTGGAAATGGTATGGGTTTAAGCAGTGCTAAACAGATACAGTAAGCCAGGATTTGCTGTGCCATCCACAGTATTTTCGTTCATCAATCCATTCATTCATTCACGGCAAAAGACAGCTGAAGAATAAATGCACTTAAACTTAACGATCGAAGAAAGAAAAAAATGATGTACTTATTGTCGTTTTACAAGTGCTAAGTTAACACAAATCGAAGCGGGGCATCTTTACTATTATAACCCAGTTATATGCCATGCCAGAAGATGGAGGATCGAATAATATGAACACCTCTACAACAATGCGTCAGGTAAATTCAACTCTAAATAGTCAACTGAGGGATCAGGATCAGGGTAAGGAACTACTATACTTCTCCAACAACCTCTTCTAATAATGAGGATATTGAAAGATAGTAAATGGAATGGTTGTCGCCAATAAGCTGAAACCGTGCGTTATACCATCAAAAAACAGTAAGGAAAATGACCACATTTCAAACGACCACAATTCATGACGAAAAAGGCACAGTTGGCCGAGCTGGTGAATTTGACTAAAAGGTCGTCTCGAGTCGGGCCCAGTGCGGGCCCAAGCGGGTCCAGTGCATGGGTGGCGAGGCTTGATTTCAGCAGACGAGGCTTATGACAAGTTCCCGTCCATGGCTAGGCTTGGGGCAGGTTTCAAATCCTTGACGTGACTTACTGCAGAGCTAAAGTCAGAAAAAAATCAAGCCGAGAAGCAAAGCAAGAGCAGTTTTGTTTCCAGCTAAAATGCTGGTTGCCAAAACGGTTTATTCCATTCCAGGAATACAGATATTGGATGAGACAAAAAAGCAAGATTGCAAAACTCGTGTTTTTGCACGAGAGTTAAACCTCTTGGCTAAAGTGAAGAAGAAAAAAAACCAAAAAATCTATAGTCTTAAACGAATAATATACAGGCGCCCTCTACAGGCATATACTCAAGTAAGGAAAGGTACATCTAGTGATTACACATGTGTACAAAAGTGCACCAAGGGTGCCTCAAACATGGCGGATCCTGCGGCTGAATGTCTCTGCGGCTAAGGCCTTGTATTTCGGTTCCTGTATTTCGGTAAACACCTTCGTAGGGTTTAATTGCTGCTTGCGGTGAATTTGCGACAATTCATCTACCGAACAACAAATGGCAAATCTACAACCATTCCTTTCTAAGAAAAAGCATTTACCAAAAAGTACAAATGGAGTCTGAGATGGATCTGGGTCGTGCTGGGTGACGTCGGATCAAGCCACATAACGCTGAATGAGGCATTAACCGCTGGCGAAAGGTTCTGTCGTTGTGGACGATTAAAATTAAAGGGTTAGTGACGCTCCCTGAAATATTGAAAACGCCGTTTACTTTCTGCCTCTCCCATCGAAAAAAAATGACAAAGTCGGCGGCCTGTTTGTATTTTGTTGTGTAAAGGCGTATTTATTTATTTCCTGTGAAAATATTCACATGTTCGTGTATGGAGTCCTTGTCTGGGTATGCGCTGGTTGGATGCGTACGAGAATCAGCGTTTATCAGCTAGTGTGTGCAAAAATACACACTCTTTCCGCAACAAACACATGAAAGATCAAGCCGTCCCAATGTTGCGAATGGTGCAACAAACACCACCTCATCTAATTTGGTAATAATAGATAGAGCTGATCTTGAAGGTGTTTGTGCGCGGGAGATTTTTTCCAAAATATGCGTAAGAGAATGCAGCCATTCTACTGCGCTTTAGAAACTTCTTTAAATCTAAATCATATTAGGAAACAACACATTAAAAATCAAGATTGTCGGCCACAATCCAAATTAAATATGTTACCAAATTACATCCGTAATCTAGGGAAAAAAAAACTTAGGCTATGGCATCAACTTAGGGATGTAAAGTCTCCATCGAACTTAGCATCTTATAATGAGTGTCGTTCGCAATATTCGGCTACGGTTGACGACTGGCTCAATCGTAAAGAGACTGATTGACTTCAAGAGGGAAATTTAGCTGCCCTCTTTTGCTTTTACCGGGCGAAAACCCACACCTCACGTGCTTTACCACCCTTTCTATCTGGGGGTGTTTTCGTTTCTTCTGACTCAGCAGAACTTTTAAACGATCTTTTTGCCTCTAATGCTGTAATTGATAACCATTTTATCCCATGGCCATTTAATTCGCTCCTTTTGGAGTCAACAGAGCTAACTTAGGTAATTTTTACCAGATCCAGTGTGCTTCACACATTTCATAGGTTAAAACCGAGCCATGCAGTGGGTCCGGACGGTTTTTCTTCTTTTTTCTACAAACAAATTGCCAACGAAATTTGCAATGCATTGCTTTTATTATTTAAATTATCATTTTCCTTTGGAAAGTTACCAACTTTATGGAAGAATGCAAATGTGGTTCCAATCTTCAAAAAGGGCAACAACTCTGATCCACGTAATTACAGGCCAATTGCCCTGACAGTGGTGCCATGCAAGGTCATGGAGTCAATTATTAGGACTGAATTACTTCGTTATCTTACTTCTCACGGGCTGCTCCTTAATCAAGATCAGTACGGTTTTCTTCCGGGCCGCTCTACGACTATCCAACTCCTGGTAGCACTGGACTACTGGTCCGACGCATTTGATCTTGGTATACCTACTGATATTACGTATTTCGATTTTCACAAGGCATTTGAGTCGGTGGTGCATGCTAAATTACTTCACAAACTTAGGATGCTTCACATTGGAGGCAATCTTCTTCTTTGGCTGGGAAGTTTCTTAATTGGCAGATCTCAGTGTGCACAGGTTGGCACATCGAGGTCCTCTTCTCGAGACCTTATCAGTAGTGTGCCACAGGGATCTGTTTTGGGCCCGCTCTTGTTTGTTATTTATTTAAATGACCTTTTCGCCGAGTCGCGGTGTGCCGACATTGTACATTTCAAATTTGCTGACGACTTAAAAGCATCAACTCCAATTACTTCCTACACGGCCGGATACCTACTTTCGACTCATATTGATGCTGTGGTGCAGTGGTCTCTTGATTGGCAACTGCCACTTTCCGTTAATAAATGCAATGTACTTCATATTGGTGCCACCAATCCATGCTTTGAATACACTCTGTCTGGAACCACATTGGATGGAATCTCTTCTGTGCGTGACCTGGGAGTGTGGTTCTCTAGCGACCTAAAATCCACAACCCACTGTTGCAAGAGTTCTGCTTCAGTCTATCGTAGATTAGCTATGGTACGGCGTTGCTTTACTTCTGCCTGTGTAATGACTACGATTTGGGCCTATAAGGTGTTTGTTCGCCTTGTCTTGGAATTTGCTAGCCCAGTGTGGTCACCGAATCTTCTGCAGGATATTGACCGGCTCGAAGCTGTTCAACGCTGTTTTACTCCTAACCTTAATGGATATCGATATTACACTGCTAACACAAGGCTATCCATGGCCCATCTTGAACCCCTCGAACTGCGAAGGCTCAAAGCGGACCTCGTTTTGACATTCAAAATCTTGCATGGACTGCTCTCAATTGATGTGCCATTTTTCTCATTTGCAAACTGTAACACGACACGGGGCCACTCACTTAAACTTAGCAAACCTGTTTCGCGCACAGATTGTAGGAAATTCTTCTTTGCGTCACGTGTTGTCGGAGCTTGGAACTCCCTTCCCGAAGTTGTTGTTATTGCACCCTCCGTGAGCTTGCTTAAACGCCGTTTGGAAGAACATTCACTTGCTAGGTTTCTCAAACGAAATTATCATCCCTAACAATTCTGTTTTTTTTACAAGGAACGGATTTAGTGGCCAACGCCCTTCCGTCATCCTGACCATTAAAGGTCAAAGTTATATTTATTTATTATTATTTTATATTATTTTGACAAAACTTTTGACAAATCTCCTTAGGCGTCTTTCGCCTGGATGTACATATGTTCCTTGATTTTGTGATTTTATTCTGCCAATGCTATAAATATTACAGTTACGTAAGACACCTGGAAGGATCGCCTCTTTCTTGGTCTGCTTAGATAAATTTGAAGCAGGTGTTACCACTAGCCTTAAGGTGCTCTCAGAGAAATGAACAACATGGTGACGCCTTCCGCTTTATTGGTTTTACGTAATTTGAAATGATAAGTAAGAATTAGTTTGCTCATAAAGGTCCACAGAATACAATTATGACCACTAATTAGCAAATTACAACGTTGTTATGTCCATAACAACACTTAAAAGACTTAAGGAACGATTGTTCCTTTCAGGTGTTACAGAAAAGCTGGTCGAATATTATAACCTACGACAATCCTATTTTGCAAAGCATGAACAAGCACCTAATCACCCAGTTTGTGAAATATATAAAGAATGGAAGACCAGCACCCATCTATTTCTATGAGTCTTTGGAGGGATAAATGAGCTCAAAAGATCCAACGTGGTTCAGAAATGTCAAATCGTAAAACATAAACCTCATTTGAAGTGTATTTCTATTGTGTCGCTTGCTAAGTGAGTCTGTTTAGATTTCCTGGCAGGAACGTATGTTCCTTCTCTAAAAAAGTATCATTATTGTAAATTATCATTTTCACTTCTTTTTTCCTTGAAATATACACCCAACAGACTAAGAAAATTATTAGTTACTTAAAATAAGTTTAAGGAAAGTCACAGGCGTTAAAGGGTTAAATAATATTTGAAGCCCTCTTTAACCATCGTATTTCCTTCACCCATAGTTGTAACGCATGTAAAGTAAAAACATATTTTTGTTTAATTTAGCTATCAGCGACATAACACCTCAATTCGAAGGTTTAGCTAAAAAGTGAGGAAATTCATGCATATCTATTAGGTCACAACAAGACTTTCAGATACTCCTAAACTCAAAACGAAAAATTAAAATGTGAAGCAGTTTATGCAATCTTAAGAAATAATAAAAATTTTCTACTTTTTTTATTGCTTCTTTCGACTACTCCGTAGACAGTATTGTCAGAAAACTGTTTATTGACAACAACAATTTGCACAACGTTTCACATTTCAGAGGTCTTAACAACCACGGACCTTTTTTTAACAACCCCGTTCTGGTGAAATCTTAATTAACTGCGAAGTTGTGCAGAAGAAATTCAATTAAATTTATTGGCGACTGACCTTAGAAAACTAAGCTCCGACTGGAAAAAGGTCATTGGCCCCAGCACAACATAACCGACTCATAAATGCAGAATACCAACATTGCACAGGGTAGATGAACACATCCATTTTTCATGGGGTTGCAACATGCACCAAACTAACGTGACAATCGAATCTACTCCAATCTGTACGCAGCGACATGGAATGTGCGAACGAAGCGAGCGACTCGGCAAGTAATAACGCATAAAAAATTATAGGAGTTTGAAATTTTGTTTGCCAACACCATTTAGTTAAATAAATACAGATGCAAAGCTATTTACGCTGCGTTTTGGCCTTCAATGTCGAACTGCCTGAGCGGGGAGTTGAACCCACAAACTATGAAACCAAAGGCCGAGTCTTACCGCTGAACCATACTGACACGACCAAGACAACGTAAATAGGTTTGCATCCATATTTAATTAGTCCTTCTCTAGCCCATTTGGCTTTTCATCCTGTTTAACACCATTCAGCAGCACGAAACTGTAGTACAAATAGTTTTAAATTTCGAATTCTTTCCTCAAATTGCCTAAACTTGTCGGAGTGGTTTTCGACAATTCCTTGTGTGGTAAGTGCTGTAAAACGGGGCTTAAAAACCTCGGCATGCAAGCAAAATTTGTGAAATTACCCATTACGGGTTCTAGACGATCAACACGACTTTTCTTCTTACATTAAAATCGCATGTTCTCACAGGTATTAAATCATTTTGTAGAAGAGATTTCTAACGATGGCACTGCACCTCTCGATGGCTTCTTCGCTGTGGCAGAACGATTGATGTTTGAAATGATTATTTCTCTTTCTCATCTTCTCCGTTTTTCTCCTTTCCTTTCCTTTCCACGGATTAAAGGGAAGGATGTTATGGTTGGGGTGATGAATGGCCGGCCTGCTCGTTTGGAAGAGCAACTTTCACATGATGACTGATAACAATGAAACCGTCATCTTTCCCTTTGTCTACAACATCTTTCCATCAGCTGACGTTGATGGAACCTTCAAGCTGCGTGCCAGTATTTTTTTTTTTATCCTATTTGTTCTTCTTTGGTTTTTCAGCACCAGAAAGTAGTTTGATCACTTGAATGCCAGCTGATGGGTGAGGATAAGTCATAAGTCTCTTTCTAAAGCTGGGAGGAGTCAACATTTCTGGAAAAGTTCTTAATGGATTTAGGAGCCGCCAATGTGCGAACGCTTTCAATCTCCAGGCCGTGGATTTAGTTGTGGTCAGAAGGGATTTCTTACGTGTGCTTCCTGTTCTTGCTGTGCTTATGTTTCAACCTCATTAAATATCTAGGAGGCGGACAGGAAAGACGAATGAGTCGGTATCAGATGGGCAAGTTAAGACTTTGTCATTGATCAAATATATAACATGATATCATTCACCCAGTAAAAAGCAGGTGGAAAAGGGCAGTGAAGCGAAGGGCATTTCTTCTCTCCAACGAACATTTTTTTCGTTTCCAGTGTTTAACAGAACCGAGTTAAAATTCATTAAAAATACCCTGATAAAAAAAGTCTGCATAAAAGAATTCAGACCTTTAATTTAAGACGGTAAGTACCGTTCTAAGTATACCGTTAATTTAAGACGGTGAATACCGTTCTAAGTATACCGTTAATTTAAGACGGGGGCCCTGGTGACAAAAAAACAACATTTAATTAAAAATGAGTAAGTACACATATGAAGCAAACGATTTTAGCCATTTTTTTTTACCATTTTTGACCCCCTTTCTTGGGCTTCCTGGCTTTCTTTTTTTCGTTTTAAGGGTTCTATAGAGTGTCCACGGCCTATCTTGAGTTTTCCTCAGAACGAACACAGATAATCGATTGTACGTTTTCAGTAACAGAGTGCCTTGTTGATATCCAAGATGGTTACAAAAACAATGGCGGCCATCGATTAAAGCCACCCCCTCCAGGAAGACGTAGTCGCTCACAAAATACTTGCAGGACTCAAGATACATCGCACACAATAGGTCCTTTATCCTTGCTGTGACCAGCATTTTTCAGTGCAGAAAAGCAAAATAGGGCACGTTTTTTCTTCAAAAAGGGCAAAAAAGGTCATTTTTAACAAAAAAGGCAGGGACAATGCCAACCCTCCCCCCCCCTTTCCCCCTGTACACGCCACTGCTCAAAAGTTTCCAGTGGTGGTATCGTATTTATAATCATAACGACAGAACGTGCTATAATCGGACAACTATGTATAATGGCTTCCACCACAGAAATGGAACAATAAACGCTATAAAACACAAGTTCCATGGCCACCAAGATTGCCGGACATAACGCTTTCGGATTTTTTTCTGTGGGAATATGTCAAAGACGTCGTTTAGAGATCTGTCATCCAAATGCATCAACTTTGAAATAGGCTACCGCATTGTGCGATTATTTCGTCAGTAGCAGCCAAGATGTTTGAAAACGTATGACACTAGGTCGAATGCTGACCAGACAATTCACGGGCAACGAAGAGTGCACGTATAAAATTGTATTAATGCCATAAAAAAACTTCTTGAAGCTTTATCTACGACATGGCGAAAACCGTTTGTTTCTATCAGTATTTAGTGATTTTTAATTAAAATTTGTTATTTGGGATATTTAGAGCTGTCATTGAGCTTTTTATAGGGACGAGGAGAATTTTGAGTCTTTATAGAGCGTCGATAGCTAGGTCATTAGCGCAAACCTCGGTCACAGCGCAGTGGTTCGGGTGGCCACTGTGTCACTCATTACATTGTATGGTGGAACCCATTTTGAATTGTTAGGTATAACTCAAATCAGGGGGGGGGGGGTCTATTGCGAGCTTTTTACATATTGCTTTTCCATTGGCCGTAGATTTTGCTGCCTCCACTGACGTCACAATACAGCTCAACAGCTTACGCACATGCGTACAAGTCAAACCAGACCGGAGCCAGTGACTTTACACGAAAATATTGGTGGGAAAACGACTTAATGAGCTACGGTGTGACCAACCTTCTTGAATACTCTCATTCGACCCGACCTTGACACAAATGACAGCGTCCTCTGTCGTTTCGGTCATAATACCACTGAAAGCTTTTTGAGTCAACGTACAGAACAGCGGAAATAAAATTTTGTTATCAGGATACAATTTTGTAGACACATTGTACAGCAACAAGTGCAAGAGATTTTGCTAATATAAGAATATCACCGCTAAATATATCATAAGTGATTTGGTCAGCCGATTAATAATATAATAATAAGGTTTATTACCCACAAGAAACAAGGTAAAGGGAACAGGAAGAGAAAGTTTCATTCCACTTACACCAGTCTTAATTATTAAGTTTAAACCAAAATAAAATACAATAAGGATTAAAAATACTTCGTAAATTAGGAAATATCCACTTTTTTAAAACCCCTCTTAAAACACCCCAGATTCCCAGCTTCGGTCATCTTAGGAGGAGCCAGTTCCTACAACAACCCTGTTAGAAGAAAAATATCTTGCACAATTTTTCTTTTTTGTTGTAGGAAACGTTAATTTAAGATGGTGGCCCCCTGGTCAACGTATTTCCCCGCACTTTAAAGTAAAATTTAGGTCCACTAAAATAAACCCCCTCAGCATGGAGAAAGTAAGACAGGGATCAGCCACCAGCCGTCTGCGTTCCAATGATTCGACGTGTAAATGTGATAATCGTTGTGCATAGGTCATGTTTCTGCAACCGCACAAGTACTTTGTGAAGGATCTCTGCATCGTCTAAATCATTTTGATGTCCTTCAGAAGGTACGGAGACCAAACCGGACTAGCGTACTCCACAAAGGGTCGCACATTTTCAATAAATGCCCTAATCAGAATCCTTTCGCCCTAAGGTAACAAGTTTGTTTTGCTCCTGCCGTAATATGATTGCAGTGGTTAGTGTGGTTAGTGCAGTGGTTAGTGTGGTCATCGTGGCTGAGTTGTGAGAGAGCTCGACAGCCTGGCTGCTGGAGGTTTGCGAATCTGGTCGAACCCCTGGAAAGAGAACTTTGGCAAAGTCTCCGCCAGGACTGCCGGCCATGGTAGCGTGAGAGGCTACCATGCTCCTTCAGCGGCTATGGGAACTAGTCTGGCCAATTCTGGACAATCTTTCGGCCCCTACGATGATCGGAGGTTTCCCGGAACGAATCCCCGGGTTGGCACCTCTCTGTACCAGACATTTCTTCTTCTCTAAAAGTCTGGTAATGTTCAAAATTGAGCCGGTTCAGCCATACAAGCATTAAGTTGCTTCGGCCGACTTTAGGCACAAAAATATTAATTAAAAAAAAAGTAAATTTGCGGTTGAACGAAATATGAACTCCAAGATCGTTGATGGTTTGCTTAGTTTCGAGATTTATGTTATTTGTTTTATATATGAAGTTTCCATTGTTTCGATCCAGAGGTAGTTTAATACAATTATTCCTACAAAAATACATTAGAACCAAGAACCCCACACAAAATGACCGCCTTAAAAAGGCACAGCAGGCAGCAGTAATGGTAAATGGGCAATTACAGCTAGCTATTTAAGGTTCTATTTACGGAGACAAATAACAAAATAAGCCCAACAACTCACTTACTGGCGAAGCACTTCCTAATTTAGCACCAATCCTTGGCGTTTGATGAAGGTACAGATGCTCATTAGAATGTAGTTTGTAGTCAGTGCAGTTTAATTTCTCTCCGGATTGTAATGAGTCTGGGATTGAAATTAAGGGCCAACAGTTGGCCGTAAACTAAGGAAATAAACGTCCAGTGCCATACGACCAAATGAGCTGTTAAGTTCACTGTGTGGACCCCATTATTATTAAGCTATTAGACCGAAATACTATTATCTGGTGTAGGTTATATTTATAAATCGAGCTTATAGTGTTAAAATTCTGCCATCACAGACGACGGATTGTAACATCCAAGTGCGCAAGTGTGTGTCATAAAATATTAAATCCCTATTATACGAGAAATAAAAAGAGCCCAATTTTAAATCGTAATTTTGTTACCATAATGTAAATAAATTTTATTCCGATTGTATCCCGAAAACCTTTAAGTGGGTTTGTATGGGTACATTTGGTACTTTTTATCTTGTCAAAAACAAAAACTATACAGAAAAAAGAAATATAATATAATACATGGTTTAAGCACCAGACAGGGTGCAAAGGTAACGACAGGGCTGGTAGCCACTTTACACCGATCCTTCATTTTAAAGTACATGACATCAAACAAAATAAAACTCTGGTCTTTTTAGGAAACGTTTCAGATCAACTCCCCCAAACACATATTACACGTATTACCGCATACTGGTGTATAATACGGTAGTGTAAAAAGAAAAGTTAACAAAAAGAACAAGAAGGTCTAACGTTTCGTCACTGTTTGATAATAAATCCAAGCTGTTTATTATTCAGTACACAATTTTTAATGCAATTCTTTGCCATTCTTATAATTGGAAAATTTCTTTGTTCAACTAGCAAACGAATTAAAATTACTTGTAATGTAACGACATTGTGTTATAATCCATAAGAATTATTTATTAAAGGTATTTTCAGTCTTAACGGTTTTGTTCTGAGAAAATTGATCCATCTAGCACTGTAGTAGAGCCTTGGACCAGGTTAATTCTAATCATATCAAAAACCCAAACTGGTAAAAGAGGCCGCCAAGTTCCGAATGGTTTGGACCTTCAAAGGAGTGAGGGTCGGATTTTGCATTGAAAGCAGCTTAGCTGGCATTCCTACACGAGTTAATTTTTAGCTGGTGGGTCATTGCTCTCGATTTCAACACAATTTAAGCTTGTGTACCGCATTATTATTTTTCCCCAAGTACCTGAAATGTTTCCAACTACGCTTCAGGACATAAGACACTGTTGCTATGGCGTCTCGACAACCTCGACAATTGAATTGATGTGATGAATGTTGTGATGTTTGTTGCCTAACTTGGCGCGACACACTAGCGTGTGTCTAGATATTCCCTAGCTTAGTGATGTCTTAACAAGCACAAAACAGGATTGGTTTCAGCAAACTAAAAGCAGAAACTACTGAATGTTAGGTATATACCCATATTTAGGCCTATTAATAGCAATTGATCACTTGCAATCATGCTATTGTCACCCATAGATATCTTTCATGGGTGAGCGAAGTCGTGCTTTCTGTAGGTAAGCAACGTGAGGAAACGAAGGTTTGCAGATCGGACATTCCCGCTTCATGTGCTGCTAGGCAAACGTGTTTACCTGTCTCGTATACGAAGAAATTAAACTGCACCAAAAGGTTCTCATCCAGAAACTTCGTGTCACCTGCATTCCAATTATCCTCCCACCTGAGGCTGCGTTACTTAGCAACTGTAGCCAAGATATTTTAAGTTAAACATTCTCGGCCACGTTCTTAATATAGCTCTTTATAATTCAGCAAGGTTGATGACATACCAAAAGCCCCAAAGGGTGATCCCTCATTAAAGTGACCTAATCAGAACAAGTACGGCAGCTGTACGATTTCTTTCTCACAACGCAAATCGTACAGCATTAACTGACACCGGTTGCCAACAATCAGTTGAAGTCGTAGCTTTGACACCACTGTACTTTACATGGCGAGTTTAGTTAACTTTTTTTTTAATCACGTATTACTGTTGCGTACGTTGTTCAGATTTATTGTTTTTTTTTTTTTTTGGTTGTTTGGTCATATGCCACTCTGCAACCATACGTAATCTCTTAAATTTATCTAACTTTAAAAATAAAACGTTTGCTGTCATACAGTTTTCGTTGCAGCCTACTGTTTTGGACTTTGCCTACGCTACGATTTTTTTTAACCCAGACTATAAAACCGTTTAGGTTAAAAAAAACAGGCTATATAGAAGCATGAAGAGCCCAAGAGATCGTCTGAATACAGCCAAAGCTGCCTGAAGATAGTGTAAGGTAGATACTGCTTCAACGGTCACCAATAAAAATTTAGAAATTCAGTCACTGCTTCAAGGCTCGCCTGCAGATAGTCAAAGGTAGACACTGCTTCAATGGTCGCCTAAAGATAGCCAACGGCAGACGATGCTTTAATGGTCGCCTGAAGATATACTCGAATATAGTTACTGCCTCATTGATCCCATGAAGATAGCCAAGGACCAACACTTCTTTAACGGTCGCCGGAAGATAGCAAAAGCTAAACACTGCTTTAACGGTCACTTGAAGGTAGGGAAAGAAAGAACATTTTTATGGTAGCCTGAACATAACAACAGGCAAATTCTGCTTTAATGATAGCCTAAAAATAGTTAAAAGCAGAAACTGTTTTAGTAGTCGCATGAAGATAGCCAAAGTCAGGCAATGTCTTAACGGTCGCCTGAAGATAACAAAAGGCAGATGCTGCTGTAACGGTCACGGTAAGGTTTACAAAGGCAAACACAGCTATAATGGTAGCCTAAAAATAGCCAATGGCTGACTCTGTTTTAACGGTCGCCTGAAGGTAGCAAACAGAACAGATCACCTGAAGATAGCAAAAGGCAGTCACTAAGTTTGCCGAAATGTTCCTGGTTATATTGAAAAACCACAAGTTTGTAAGAAACGCAACATTTTAATAATTTTCGGCAGTTCATTTGCTACCTTGGTCACATTAAAAAGGAGAAAACACAAAATTTAAATGCCCATACAATACTGAAACGGACTGCAACATCCGTTATCTTGGAAAGCTAGATACAGAGTCTCAACCACAAGTTCACAAGAGTCTCTGTATCTGACTTTCCAAGATGGCGGATGCTGTTGTCCGTTTCAGTGATGTATGAGCATTTTAATGTTTTATTTACTCATTTTTAAATATGACCAAGACAGCAAATAAACTACCGAAAATTATTAAATTGTTACTTTTCTTATGAACTTGTGGTTCTTCAATGTAACCAGGCGCATTTCTGCAAATTGACGTCCACACAACCACAAATTAATTTGTATTGCAAGGCAGTCACTACTACAACGGTGACATGAAGAAATTCATTATGCAGACAATGTTTAAACCGGTCACTGAAAAGAGTCAGGCGACGGTTTAAGAAGTTTCTGTACTACTAATATCTGCTTTAACAGTCGTCTGACGATAGTCAAAGCCAAACACTGCTTTCATAGTAGCCTGAAGAAAACAAAGAGGCAAACTCTGATTTAAAGACCGTCTAAATATAGCCGAAGGCAGATACTATTTTAACGGTCGCCTGAAGATCGCAAAAGGCAAACATTGCTCTAATGATCGCCTGAAGAAATTCAAAGGCAGTCACTACTTCAACGCTGGCCTGAAGATAGTCATAGTATAGACACTGCTTAAACCGTCGCCTGAAGATAATCAGGCTACGGTTTAAGCAGTGTGTAATGCATGCTATGACTATCTGCTTTAAGTGCTTTAACGGTCGCCAGAAGGCAGTCAAAGGCAGATCTGCTTTAATGGTCGCCTGAGGATAGGCAATAGCAGTATCCTCCATGGCCTTTCAAACAAATATATTCCTAACAATGGTACTTAATAAGGGCATGGTGTGGTTACTTGCGGCTGTTAATAGTATACATACTAAACAGTAGTAGTATCCCAGATACACATTCAGTTGCTGTGAGAGGTTGCTTCTGCCAAAAACTGTTAAAAGACGATAAAGTTTCTAAACTTGAAATCAAAGACCCATTGGCTACCCTAATTCCACTCTCGCATTCCCAAACGGTTTCCGCGCAGGAAGGAGCACAATCTTGACAGCGGCGCCAAAGCATGTCACATCACGCGACCTCGACATCGTCTTTGGGGCTGTAATTATCGCTGCTAAACTTCTTGCTAATGTAATCGTACAACATTACTTGGGGGGAGATAATGAAGACTGCAATTATGCGTAGAGTGGACGCGTAAATTATTTAAAATTACATTTACATGAGTTATGACGCCAAGTAGCATGCACGCTTGCTTTGGCAAACATCGTCTCCTCGCGCTTGGCGCTCGCAGTGGAGCGTGTAAAAATCATATTAATTCCGCATTATGTAATTTTGGGCGAGTGACACATTGGAGGTGGTTACGGCGTCGTCCCTTTCTTCTTTGTGGGTGCCTGCGTCACTTTGCCTGTTTTCTGGGGCGGCTCATTTGACCGCTCATCTGCTAATCTGTTTCAATTAACGCCTACAACAGGTAGAAATGCCGCATGGTTTTTTTTCCAAACCCCGAAATGGGGTATTTAGGTTTAGGCGCGATAATGTTTGCTTCAACTCCTCCTAGACGTAAGCTGGTACGTCGTTTGCTCCCAACACAGGCGACTGCACCGTCGCCTTCCAGTACATGAAATTTTCCACGTTAAACAAAAATTATTATGGTCTCCTGCGTCAAGACTTTAACAGTTTACGAAAGTAATTAAAGACTTGACAGACGAAAAAAGACTTCAAAGAAACTTCAAAAGAGTAATCAGTAGAGCGCTCTGTAATAATACTGATGGAAAATAGTTTAATGTGTTGCCAATAAGGGGAAGGTAAAGGTAGTTGTGAAAGACTGTGTGTAGTTAGTTAGTGTCTGGAGATGAACGCTAATTTGACCTGGCATACGACGAAGAATGAATGTAGTACTATGGCTCAACGTTCACAAGTTCGTGTTTAATCAGGGCCTTCATTCCCTCCTTTAATTTGTATCAGTGTAACGAAAATAAAATCAGATTCGATCCTACACACAGACCGATTTCTGGCTGAGCTATCACCATCACCAGCCATTATACTCCGAATACTTCTACGAAATTAGTAAGTTGCGTGAATTAGCACGAAACTCCTTCCCAGATTTAATTTGCTGAACATTTTCTGGAAAGGAGCTGAGTGCTTACTAGATTCAGTATCAGATTTTATTCTCGAAGTGTTAACAGTCAATTTTTAACTTAAATTGTGAGTATACTTGCCACGTCAATCTTTACAATGCCTTCAATGTTTACGACGCTTTCGATGTTTACGATTTTACGATGTTTATAATTGATGTTTTCCTCTATCTGACACTATCATGATCTAACCTAAAATTTCGTTTGCTTCGGCTTTGGTATTTCGTAATAAGTTGGCCTAAACTACCAGGTGCCGCTGGTTCACCAAGTTAAACGTATTTCGTGTTTCCGTAAAAGTCCGACGATTCACGAAAAAGACGCCATTGTTCTATTTTGGGAATAACTGCTCCATAGTTATCATGTCGAGATGTAGCTTCTCTAACAGCTTGCTCTAAGTGAGATATACTGTCAAGATCTGTGGTTTGTTTGTCTGTTACCAATCGGTGACGAGGAAAGCTTCGTTATGCATAATTACTGAAGCGGAAAGGTCCGGTGTAGTCTTTTCAATGTTAATCGAGCATGGTGGTCGTTGTGCGGATAGACAACCAAAATTCTCATATAAAAACCAACCCTTTTAAAATTAATTATAGTGGTAGAAATTTGCAGTACGGAATTTGTCGAGTTGGGCCCTGCAATGAGTCATATGCTGGGACAAGAGTTTTAATACTTCATATATTTTCTGCATTACCAGCCGTAGCCATGGGAACATGACAATTCGGTCCCGAACAACTCGGTGCCGGACAATTCGGTCCCAAAATTACAGATAGTGCGACTGTTCGGTCCCGTCAAAAAAATGAGCAGACGAAAATTCGGTCCCGCAAAAAAAAAGTAACTCGCCCGAGTGGGTAAGTGGGTTTATGTAAATAAATGCCAAGTAGTTGAGCTCCACGTAGTACTATAAAACGACTAACAATGGCAGATACCAGTCGAACAAACAATGCTTCGGAGAACAGCGACACTCTTTGATTGGCCATAGTCATCCAATTGTGTGGAAAGCCATCAAAGCCATTAAAACGGACCAAGACCAGTAGCGTTGCCTTGGCCATTGCTCAAGAAGCAAAGGGAGAACATCCACCGAAACGTGCAGGACCCCACATTTTGAAATTGCAGCAACGATTGGGGAGCGTTCACAAATTACCTAACCCTTTTTTCTAATAATTTAGACACTCCCCGTCCCCCTTTGTAGCAGCAGTGTTCTTACCATAACTCCCGCTTCTGAAAATACGTCACTTTTTCTTTAAACCACCCCCACCCCACTCTACTGCATACATTTTTTAGAGTAAACTCGGTTTTATAACCTGTCCTTAGTACCTAGAGGCGCAATGACCAGGGAGTTTGAAAAAATAAAAATTCAGGTTGTAAACAAAAGTAGAAACTGGCATTGCACTCAACATAAAATTATTTTTTTCTTAGTCGTGTTGTAATAGTTGTTGCTCAAATTTTAACTGGCAGTTTATTTATTTTTTAACTTGGAAAATGTTTTGAATTGGGACCGAATTGTCGTATGTGGTCTTCTTTTTTGGGACCGAATTGTCCGGGACCGAGTTTTAGGGATCGAATTGTCGTGGGACCGGCAACAGAAGCCATGGCGACAGAAGTAAAGCGGGGAAAATTTTCTTGGTAATTTCAATCTAAAATTCCTAGGCTCTTTCACATTCTACAATCGACATGAAGACGATGCAGCACCGGGCCCTCCTTTTCCTCAAAAAATACTCGAACCAAAATCTCTATTACACGACAATGTCATGCTAACCATCTGCCACCTTTACGAACTTATATAAAATCATTAAAAACTCTCTCCATGACTCCTTCAAATTCCTACGCCCCCCCCCCCGTACAATAAAATGATCCGTTCCTTATGTAGTTCATTATCCGTCATGCTATATGAACTTAAAAACTTATATGTTAGGTATTGGTTATACTCTCCTACCTCCATGAGTAAAAGGAAGGGGAGCAAACTTAAAAAAATGCGCACGATACAACAGGTACGTTTAATGTTTATTACGAAGGGAAGGCAACGGCAAGTTATCTTAATGCTCACGGCATTTAAAACAAATTTCACAGCATTGTTGTGGTTGCTTTGAGTTTTAGGGAGCCGTGCTACTGTCCAAGAAATACGTAACAGAAAGCACTAATTGTATTGATTGTAATATATATTTAGAAGTTAAAACCACCGCGTACTTGATTGCGTGGCCTTTCTTCTAGGTCGTTTCAAAACTGTGAACCCTTCATCAACCTCTTGACTGCAAAGCACTGCGAGATCCTCGACTTTCCCCTCGGGCTTAGTCCGATACAGTTTTCCGTTGTCTTACCTAAAAGAATGCCTTTTCTCGCCCAAAAATGCAAGAGAGGCGCAGGCACGCAACGAGCCAGCTTTAATTCGGCAAAGGGGGGAAACGAAAGACGTGAGACGGGAGGGAGGAGGCGAAAGAACGAACGAGAAGGGGTAGAACGAACCCGATGCGACCCCGACCCCGGAAGGTAAATTGAAAAAGTTAATCGTGTGTGACTCGTAGCCTTCTTAACGCGTCTTGCCTGGAATGCTCTATTAGGTAGCAGGCCGCTTTTAATAGGCTTTCATAAAAGGTTCAGGATCGGGCCGTTAAATTTTGCAGGGAACAATAAAATTAAAAAGTGGTGGGCCCGCATTGGCGGAGAGGGACTTAGAAGCACGTGTACGCTTCATCTAAGCTCTCGCGGCTCCGACTTTCTTTTGCCGGATATGCGGCAAAAGGCGAGCTGGGAACCTGATGCGAGTTAAGTAGTCCAAAACCTAAAAGCTAAGGAAAGGTCTTTACAGATTGTGAGCCGACTTAGCTCATGTAACTTCTCTATATACCTCCGTATCTATAAGACCGCAGCCCCCCCCCCCCACCCCACTCCTCGCCTTACACGTGGAAACCGCCGCGTAGCGGTCTCGACCTTTGTAATCAAGTCAGTCCTCCGCTGAGTGGGCTCTCACTAGACTTCATTATTTGACCAAGGAAAAGAAACGGAGTCCTCTTACAGGCTTGCCTGACCCCCATCGCAAGCATCCATTTTGGATAGAAAGGGAACAAGAAAGAAGACAAGAACATGATCAGGCTTTCAGCTAACGAGCCCACTCAGGTCTCACGAGTGCTTTTGGACAAAACAGCAAGCAGAATGCGGGGTAAAGGTGGTATTGTGGTCTTTTGTCGAGATGGTAGAAACAACATCCCTTAAGTGAGCAAGTAAGTAAATGAGTTTACTTACCAAGGGAAAAAAAACAACTTCTGTTAAAAAAAATAGAACGGCAACCAAAGATGTTTAACTTACGAAGCTCGAAAGAGCTCCGACGCTGAAAGAATACAGTTGGTGATTTTATTGCGGTCATGTTCAATATATGCAGGTAGATAACTGCATACACGTCCGACGGACATTAATATTAATGTAAACAATCTATTCACTCAAATAAAAGCGAAAAGGAGATACAAGGGCTTGGAGGAGGCTACTTATAGCAATCTTATATTTAAAAAAGAAACACAGCAAATAGAATTTGGGGAAAGGTTTACGAAAAGAGACTCGTAGGTGTTGTGGGCGATGTAAGAAGCCACTATGGTTTAGTTTTGCTGATTTACGCTTAAGATGAAAGCGATGGGGCCGAGACAATCTCATCAGTAAGAGAGTTCCACACTGGGATGATGGGAATGGCAAAGAAGGACTTCTAAGAATTGTTTTTAAAGGGGATAGTGATAACTTGAGGAGGTACCCACGAGTCTCAGAAAGTGGGGGGGGGGGATGAGGCTTAATGGCGCGTCGACAGCTTGGTCATTAGCGCCAACCTCAGTCACAGTGCAGTGGTCCGGGTTGCCACTGCACCACACATTACAGAGATATTATTCAAACCCCTAATCTAAATCTTGTCATACATCTGTACCTCCTGCAAAAATTGAAAAACACCGGACAGGAGGACAGACTTATCGCCCAATTGGCGCACAATGTCATGCGGAAGATGGAAACGACGACGAAGAAAGTGGACTGAGCTCAAACAACAGCAGGTCAAAAGGTAGCATGATGTGTAGAATTTGCAAGGTCAAAAAAGGTCAGTTTTTAACCGACGACATTCGAGGGTGTCAAGTTTAAGTGATTTTAAGCAATCGCGATAGATTAAGTTTCTAAGACCTGGAGGTAACATGGGTCGTGGGAGTACCCACGTTGACACTCTAGCTTCGTATACCTTCCCTTGTCCTTGGTGTCGCCGGTGACTTACGGTCCGTCATGTGCTTGTTGATTGTCACCATCTTGATGGTGTTCGTCGCAGTTTCCATCTTCTGGAAGATTTAGTGCGTTAATTTGACGATGAATCTATCCTCCTGTCTGTTTTTCTTTTTCTTTATGTTTGCAGGAAGGTACAAACATAATGATGAGATATTAGATTTGGGGTTTGGGGTAACATCTCTGTAATGTGCGGCTCATCGGAAACCCAGACCACTGCACTGTGACTGAGGTTGGCGTTAATGACCCAGCTGTTGACGAGCCATAAAGTCTCAACTCCCCTCCCTTGCGTAAGGCCGCCTGGGTGAGAAGTTGCTGGTTTCGCTTCTTGTCTCAAGCCATTTCATTCAACATCACTAAAAGCTAATTTTATCAAAGCATCGCTAAGATGCGTTAGCTTCCCGGCCCGCGTGAGAACTGACGAACTGAGAAACGCAATTTCGACTCCTACCGGTCTTAACTTAATGAAACGAAACCCATTTGTTGATTCAGTGTCGTTTTAACACTCCACGCCAGATCGGGTGGGGGTTAGCACCAACCTGAGTTACAGTGCAGTGGTCCGGGTTGCCACTGCGCCACACATTACGGAAATGTTAAGCAAATCTTGTCAGAAAGGATATTTCGCACACCTATTTAACAGGTAAAACCTACAGAACGTATTTAGGAAGGTTATCCATTAAGGGCACTCTTTCTACAAGACTACAACTGGCCGTTCGAAGTCACAACCAAGAACAAGCGATGCAACTAGGAAAACATTAAGATGGACACTCCAGCGTCAGTCACTAGGATCCTTCCTTTATATAACTCCTGACACGAATTGAACTTCGCAGTAACACGAATTGAAAAGGGAAATATACGGTGCTATTATTCCACTCAAATTATAATTTGTTACGTAAAAACCTGAACATAAAAACCACTTTATTTTAATTACAAAAATAAAGTAAACCCTATACAAATAAGTTGTTTTTGTTTTAAATAAATTTTGACGAGCCTTATGTCAGCCGAAGCAATTAATGCTTGTATGGCAGAACCGGCTCAATTTTGAACATTACCAGATTTTTTTTAGAGAAGATACCTGGTGAAGGGAGGTGGTAGCCCGGGAATTCGATCCGGGAAACCTCCGATCATCGTCGGGGCCAAAAGATTGTCCAGAATTAGCCAGAATACATCCCATAGCTGCTGAAGGAGCATGGTAGCCTCTCTTTCACGCTACCCTGGCCGGCAGTCCGGGCGGGGACTTTGCCAAGATTCCTTTTCCTGGGGTTCGACCAGATCCGCAAACCTCCAGTAACCAGGTAGAGCTCTCTCACCACTCAGCCACGATGACCACAAGATCTAATACAACCAAGATGTAATAAATGCCATCCACGACTCTGCAGTACGTGTCATTATCCGTGTGGTAATTCTCGCTTTAATCCACAGTTTGTACAAAGCCGTCTGAAAGAGAAGTTGCATGTTTTACCTCCTGGTTCCAAGCCCGTTGATTTAACAACGTCAAAATCTTATTTTACCAAAGCAATGATAAGAGGCCTTAACTTCCTGGCAGGTGCGAGAACTGGCGTAGAGTTGGGAGGCAAAACACGTAATTTCTACTTCAGTCGGCCTTGGCTCGAGAAACAAAATACCTTCCAAATCTTGCGAATTGAGATATGTTCGGACCATTCGCAGTCACAAGAGATATTTTTAACATAGATTTATTGAATAAAATCCAACACAGATTAATTTTTAACGCACGTTTTCCGCAAAAGTAAAAACGAACAATGGCTGCATGGGGTCAGGATGAACGGTGGAACCAGGGAAGATTAGTAGCAAGTGACACTTTCTTAAAACATGTTATAAAATAATACCTGCTTCCATCAACGGCACCAGAAGACAGTACTTGTCAAGTTCTCGTAGGAGGCGTCGGAAACTTGAAATAAACAATGGCGGCAACGTTGCCATGGTAACCATGATAATAGCGACAATACCGGTGGAAATTGACGAAATACTCGTGAGTGGACAACATCCGAAGTTGAAGAACTTATTCTGTGTTCGATTCAAACTGTTTATAGTTCGTTACAATAAACGTAAACCACGCTTTAGCCTTTAGCGCTTTAGCTTTAGCCTGAACGGCCGATGTCACGCTTCTCGGACGTTCTCGGAACACAAAACCACGCGTTATACTTAGCTCCACTCGTAGTAACGACAACCCGTTTTAAAATTGAATATTGGATTTAAAAAATAAAACTTGATCTATGATCAGCCCGTTCGGGTCTTTTTTAAAATTATTTTAATGTCCTAATCTGAATTATGATAAATTTTAAGCGATTAATTTTGTATTCTTATCGTGATCAATTTGTTTTAGGGACGTTAAATAGTTTTGATCCCCATGATGTTTTGCACTTCCAGTTACTTGACGACATCGCCCTCTTGCGGAAAATCGCGGAAAGCAGGCACTAGTTTCGTCCGAATGCTTACCATTCTCAGAGAAAGAGTGTCACTATCTATATATTCTTTTACCCTGGGTGAAACAAAGGGCAGAACTGTGTCGGAGAGCGGCCTTCATCCCTCTCCTGGTAAACCACGATAACGCTGCGAATTTCGGAGAGCGAGGACGTACTTACTTAATTACACACTGTATATGGAATTGTACGTTTGGGGTGTATTATGGACATAATAGAATTTAATAAATCATGTAAAGGGCGGAGGGAGCGGAGTTGAGGCTTAATGGCGCGTCGACAGCGAGAGCTCATTTGTAACCGCATATGTGGTTACCGTCGGTGCCATGACGCACGCCAATAGACCAGGGGCCAAAATAATTCCACGCTTAAAAGACGAAAACAGAGCTATGTTACGGTTGCTGGAGAACCCGAGCACCATGATCCATGCACATGCCTAATGGTTTGGGGCTGGGGATCTCAGACTAGAGGAAGTGAGTCAAAACTGGACGCCAAACTACGTGCACATGGAACTTTTAAAAAATGGAATCCAGCATACCACTTCACTGAGTGGAAAGTTTTTAGCGATGCATTTCGTCGTTAGTTAGAATTTCTCGTGAAAGCCATAATCACATTTTTTTTAAAGTTATTTCAGACATAGCACGTAATGACTTGCCTTTAAAAATATCGTAACAAAGTTTAAAAAATAAATAAATAAAACCACCCATTGAAATGCTGCAGTGATAAACTCCATGCCATGACATTTATTGCTTACGCGTCGCCGTTGGAGACTTTTACGTGTGTCTATCAGTAATGTTGCTACGTTCACAATAAATCTCAAACATATTAGACAGACAAGCCTAACATTGGTGATTGGTTTCATCAATTCCGCATTATTGCACGTGGGTGCGGTAAAACGGGCACCCATAAAACTCAACAAATTCGCTGGACTGACCGGGCAATTTTCCCAACAATGTTGCTGATCAAGCACACTCTACAACCCCCATGACACAGAAGGTCAGTCGATGCTCTTAAAAGTGTGATATCCCACAAGTAATAAGCTACAACAAACTAAATAGCCTAAACTTTTGCATCTTAAATTAAAATTAGTTTTCATGAGTTTCCTCCTCTGTTTATTTTTTCACATGATTTTCTTCCACTTTTTTCAGATTTTGCTGGGAAAACTGCAGAAAGCAATAGAAAATTCAGTTCCTGCAATGAATTCAATACACACAAGTTGCTGCATACGTACAAGAGTAATATAATAGGACTTGAGCGAAAATCTTGCACTAAAAATAGGTTCAATTAAGGGCCCCCGCGCACTAGGCAACCAATTCGAGTGAGCAGGTCGCCGTGACCAAGGAGATTGCTTATGGTATATGTAGCACTGCGCGCTTGGCCGTCGCGACCTGTCAGTCGCAGCGGCCACTGGGATCCCGGCCGGCACAGACCGACCGTGCTTACTTAATTTTTCACCACGTGATCGAGAATTATCAAAGAAAAACTAACGTAGCCGCGCGGCACGTCGCCGTGTTTTTTGACCGCGACGACCACTGGCCGCACGACCCGACCGCCCAGTGCGCGGGGGCCCTTACTGTTGTTTCCCTCACTCTTGTGTACTTTACAGCAATTCGTGTTTACTAGCTTGTAACTAATAGTCTAAGGGCGCGTTTAGCAGCGACTTGCCTTTGCATTCTCGCAGCTAGAACATAATCGCGATGGCAAAGGTAACATTGCCATGGTAACAACGCTAAATGGATTAGCTAAATCCGATATCGTTTGAGTAAATACTTGCAGTCTTATAATCCGTGCCAATAATATAAAGAATTCCTCATGACGAAACAATTTTCCCAAACGCTTTTGAACTAACGTTATTTGCTGTTTTCGTTGCGAGGCGGCAGACATAAAACCGCCGCCATGTTGGAATTTGAGGTGATTTCTAGCTTCTAGCTGCGAGAATGCAAAAGCGAGTGGTTGCGTAAAGGTCCCCTAAAGACGGACGGCATGTGCTTAGTAAAGGGTGTGTGAATTCCTCTTATCCCTACCCCGCCCGTCCCCTACATCCTTCTCACCCCTCCCCCTCTTAGTAGGCAATAGCGATGGGCTACATCCTTCACTACGTGTGGGAGGACGGATGTGTTGTACACGAGTTCACGATGTCCCACGATTCTCACGATTTTCCCACTTCCCTCGGGGTTTCCCTCTTCTCGCTGCAGTGTGGAGTGCAGCTATACAATCTAAGTTGCTCTTGCACTTCTCTCTCTTGGTTTCCAATTGTAGTATGAGATGGTACTCATGTTCCTCTGTCAGGCGCAAGCTATTAGACGGTCGCCCATACATCGTAGGTTTTGATTGGCCCTATCAGATGACGTAGGAAAGCAACAGCCAATGATAGCTTGCCACCAATATTAGTCTTCGCTCGCTAACAATGCAGATGAGTCTCCGTATTTATTTGAAATGGGAGTCTTGATAACGTCACCTCTTAAACTAACATCAACAAGAGTTGTCAGGTCAAGCTTTTTCAAATGTTTTTCGTAAGGCAAACCCTTCAGTGAAGACCAGAGCCTGGTGATGGCTCTATGAACTTGTTCCAATCTGTAAATATCACCATTGTAATGGGGTGACCAGGCATGTACACAGTATTCAAGTTTTTGTCTGAAAAACGTCAAATACAATCTTCTTATATTTGTAAGTGTCCACGATTTGAACAGAGACTTTAGAATAAACGACGTTTTCCGAGCATCATTGACAATTTGTTACACCCGATTATGGAACTTGACTTAGCTTTAGCTTTTGACGCGCACCCAGCCTTAGCCATGGCATCAGAGCGTGAGAGAGATAATTTTGCTAAGTAAATCCCATCGGAAATTCCGAAGTTCTTTTACGTGCTACAATCGACTTGAGTACGAGACATCACGGTGCCGATCTACTTCCCGAAATTGCCAGCGGTGGCTGAGGCCATACTCAAACATGGGACCTCTGAAACATGAGACAATCATGCTGCCCATCTTGCCACTTTGCCCCTTGGCACCTGCATAGCATCCATGCGATTACTAGTTTGAGTTCCAGTCACATAATCTCAAAATCTTACCGAATCCTGGGTGTTTTTAGCGTGCGATTTTAGCCGTTTTGCTGCAGAGTTTCCGTCACTTCTATATCGAGTGAAGATTCGATTCTCGTGTTGAATGAGGCTCGAATAAAACGTGATTAACAAAGCAAGAACAACAACAAAGAAAATAAGGTTGATTCTCCCGCTCTCTCCCTCACCGCAACGATCGTTTCTCCTTTTTTGTCTATAAATCGTACGGCGCTAAAAATAGGCCAAACCTTTCAGCTTCACCGACCCCCATCCTTTGTAGTTACTTTCGCTAATAAGCTAATACCTGGAGCATACACCGCACCCATCACTCAAGGCTAAATGGACCTGGAAAAGCTCAGGAAGAAGGTTGGAAACATTTTTCATCGTGCAAAGCGACTGGAACCTAAAGATGGGGGCTTGCTACCTCGTTCTTTCGCAGAAGATGAAAAAGAAGAGGCGGAAGAAGAAGGAAAGAAGAAGATTCATTGGGGAAGCAGCACCTCGGCTTGGGTCGACACTGAAGTACGTTTTCAATCATGAGAGCTCAGGCGAACAGAGACGAGAGGATTGGCACACATATATAGGCACTCACACACAAGCGTGTCTTTTGAATTAATTTTCAGAGCTTCAGAAACGCGCGAGTAGTCTGAATTGATGCATTCATCCCTACACGTCATGCGATCGTCAACCCTATCAAAAGTTACGACACCTTCCGGTGACGTACACGCTCTGCATTTTGCTGTCGTAAGGTAAGACGTAGCGTCTCCACACAGATATGATTTTGCCAGTCCAACACGAATTAAGGGGTGAAAGGGGGAGGGATTGAGACTTAATGGAGCGTCGACAGCTAGGTTATCAGCGGAAACCTAGGTTATTAACCTCAGTCACAATGCAGTGGTCCGGGCTGCCACTGCGCCACACATTAAGATGTTAAACAAGCGCCAAATCTAGATCTCATCGTATCTTACCCTCCTGCAAAAATTGGAAAACCCCTGATGAAGCAGAATCATCACCCAGTTGACATGATTTGCGGAAGGTGGAAACGGCAACGAACACCAGCAAGATGGAGGCAATCAACAAAAACGTGACAGACCGAGAGTGGCCGGCGACACCGTTGACATTCAGGAGGGAGAATCCCTCCGCCTCTCAAAAGGAAACATGAGTAAGGTTAGTATGACCAATACGCAAACGGGTTAAGATCACCTCATTCCGGTGATTGTGGCGGCAAGCCGACTGCTGTTCCTGGAGAGTGCCTTTTATAGCCCGCAACTTGTTGCCGTCTTGGTCGTTAGGCATGGCGTACGTGTTAGAAAAAATGGAAGGGACTGTTGCACTTTTTTTTTTATCAACGTGAAAAAACAATACTAATAATCCCCTTTTCCCATTTAAATAATAGACCAGAAAAACCAAATAAACGCTTTTAATTCTGTTCGAACTAAAAGTGCGATTCTTATGTCACAGATAAAGGGAAGAACTTCATTTAGCTTTACAACAGAGAAAAAAACCAATTGGGTGCTGGGAAGCGACATAAACTACCACTTTATTACACTAGGTTACGTAGGGTGTTTTTAGTTGTTTCCTTCGAATAAATATTTTTTTCGAGAACAGAGTACTTTATGCAGTAAGAAAAATGTTGTTCTCCATTGTATAGAGTATTTTGCAAGATCTTTATAGCCGTGCATACATTATGGCGGTGAATACTTCATATTGCGCTACCCATTGTTTTTATCGAATCGCATTCTTTCTACGATTTTTCCGCTTTCTACAAAATAAAGGATCGTCTTCAGTTGGAACTGTGTCCTCTTTTTGGCTCTGTGCTTGTGTTTTTCTGGCATCGCACTATACGTTTCGAGCCGATATTTTGTGCTTTGTACGTGCTAAAGTTGTGGAAAGGGGGAATTTGCACTCACCCCATACCAATTCGTTCCCCTTTTTTTTCTAAAACTGAGGCAGACTGGCTAGTCAGCGATCCCAAACCAGGGACTCACTGAATTGAAGTTCCGCAAACTAAGCCAAACAGGATGCTGATTCTTGCTATTCTTTTTACAGTGTTGTGTTTTGGTGAAGTGAAAGTTTCAACATGATATGCCAATAATATGCCAATAAAAGGTTTTACGCCCATCATTAAAAGATTTTTTTTAAATAACGTAAAAATTAATTTTCTTCCGTTTACAATTTTTAAAACGATGTTAACTCTTCTTGATCCCTCCAGATCTCCATCCATTTAGCCTGGGAACCAACCCCATCTCTCCACTAGGGGAGCTAACTTAAAGAAATGAAAGTAGCTGTAACACCCGGTTTCAATTCTGGACCCATGGATGCCATGCGATTTTTTTCTGTCATTATTGCTGCTGACTTGTCATCATTAGCTGTTGACAATGTTGGCGGCATTGTTTCTTTGTTCAGAGGACCAAACGTCTCTTATCGCCACCGGCGCCTATATTTACCAACCCTACCTAGCAGTCACAGTTGTATAAAAAACAGAAAGTGAAACTGTAATTAGATCCTGGTTCTAGCTCCGTTTAAACTCCTGCTGTGTTCCAATTCGTTTCCGGTTATCTGAACAAAAGAAATTCTGGTTCCGTTCAAATATAGGTTTAAACCTGTTCAAAAACCGTTAAAAAAAGCGAGCTTTCATTTATTGTTTTTTTTTTTAATTCCCTGACAGGTGACATTATATTTTCAGCAAATAAATAGAAATTCGCTTAGAAAATTTAAACTTCAGGCCAACTCCTGTCTGGGGTTTTTTAATTTTTCCAGGAGGTGCAGATATACGACAATATCTAGATTTGGAGTTTGGTTAACATCTGTGTAATGTGTGGCAGACCCGGGCCACTGCACTGTCGAGGGGCTATTAAACCTCAATCCCCTTACTTAAATTTATCGTTTCAACTAGTGCTTTAGTCTACTTTCATAGATATTATGGTGTGTAGGCTAAACATTATGTCTCAGAAGTCCTGAACCATGTAGACCTATAAGGTATACGCCTAAGGTGTACAAATCGGCAAACTATGAGCAAAATATGCACCTAATGGGAGTAGCAAATGTCTTCCACAATAGGCGTTCACTCGCTGTAAACCTAGGACTCGAACTCAGGACTTTCCTCTGGGTGTAGTATAGGCCTATACCATATAGGCCTACCTAGTCATTACTTCTGAGACATACCGTATATCAAGTATCAGATGCCCGTGGAACTTCATAATGAATGGCTATTTTCTTTTCTTTTGAAGTGTGGGTTCTAGTTTAGGTTCGCGACAGGATTTTCGTTTAAGGTTCAATTCCAATTCACTTCGGTCATTTCCCCCCACCCCAAATTTTTAATGATTTACGGTTTTAAACGACTCCCTCATAACAAAAACACAAACACAAAAACAAGCTTGATATCCAGCATGAGTATACTGCAAAAATGCCGTTGTCAGTTACAACACCTACATAATCCTAAAACTCGTTATAAGGACGCTCAGTTATACAAACGCATCGTCTAAAATCCTTCTTCCAAGGACGAATATTTGTAGATGATGCGTGTTTAAACGCCTACAGAATAGGTGTTGTAAACCACAACGTCTATAAGTGTTGTAATCCTCAACGTCTATAGGTGTTGCAAACCACAACGTCTATAAGTGTTGTAACCCTCAACGTCTATAGGTGTTGCAAACCACAACGTCTATACATGTTGTAAACCACAGCATCTGTAGGTGTTGTAAATCAAAACGTCTATAGGTGTTGTAACCTACAATGTTAATAGGCGTTGTAAACCGCAATGTATATAGGTGTTGTAAACCAGAATGCCTATAGGTGTTGTAAACCACAACGTTTATAGATGTTGTAAACCACAGCATCTGTAGGTGTTGCAAACCAAAACGTCTACAGGTGTTTTAACCCAGAACACCTAAAACACCTAGCAAGGCATTGAATGACGTCACAAATATAATTATGAGTAAACATTCTGCCTAACAAATTACGTCAGGATGACTTTTCAAGTTTTAGATAATTTGTTATAGTCCATCTTTGAAAAGATTTTCAGTCTTTGGTTGAAAATACTGTCGACAAATTGTGTTTTTATATCTGTTTGGTAAAGTAAAATTGCGCTTGCATTTTATTGTTCATTTAAGTTTTTGGTAATAATTTAATTATGCCAAACAAAAATTGCAGTCCTTTAGTTTTACAGCCAAAACTGCAGCTTTTAGGCTGTGACTGGATTTGCTAAATTCTTTATTTTTCATTTTAAAACTGTTGTTCAACCATTTCTGCGAAAACCGGAAATTCAAATGGTAAATGCGTGGGTAAGCTGAACCTCTAACTGAAGCCTCGAGTGTAGCAGTATACTAATGTGCAGTAACTCTTTGGTTAAGTTTGGTACTGATGTGTAGTTAAACCATCAATATCAGTAGATGTTTTCTTTCCCCCTAATTCATTTAAAACTGTTCTAACGTTAGGGACGAATTTAAAAAAAAGTACCCAAGCAATCCGAAAACCATAACAAATGTACAGTTGCGTCTGAAAGTGGTGGTGTAACAAGATTTTCTATGTATCGAAATCCTGGTTTATTCGGTGCGTTTGGACAATACAGTCATCTTCTTGACTCATGACCTTCACATACCCCGTGGCCTTGTAGGGTGACCAATCGGCTGAAACCGTTCCCAACGACTTTTCAACATCACGAAAGAAAGATAAATGACTTACGGCTTAACACAATAAAGGCGTACGTTGTAGGTGTTGTAAAACGCAACGTTTATTGTAGGTGTTGTAAAACATAATGTCTAATGAAGGTGTTGTAAAGCACAACGTCTACTGTAGGTGTTGTAAATCATAACATGTTGTGACCACAACGTGTTGTGAAAAAGGAGACAAATAAGTGTTGTGATAGACGTTGTGATTCACAACGTCTATTTTTACGGTACAAAGCACCAGTCAACAGTGGCTTAAGTCCAACGCTAAAATCAACAACACAGTATACTAATAATAGACGTTGTCGTACAATAAGCTTACAGTTTTTAAGGGCCCAAGTGGTAGATGTTAAGTGGACGGATTTAGCACCACCAGGAACAGTTGTTTTTTTGCCGTAAGAGGGAGGAAACTGGAGTACCCGTACCGGAGGGAAACGGAACCGGAGGAAAACGGTCGGGAAACAACCAGAGGAAAACCCGTACATATATACTCCCCGTTGCTAGGATCAAACCCGGGTCTGTAAAGAAAGTTTGCTCTTTCTTTTGCCATTTCCGTAAATTCTCGCTTCGTTTCACATTACTCATAGGTATGAATTCAATAACCCCCCCCGTTCCCCTTCCCCATCTACTCGAGGCAAATCCCCCAATGAAAGTTTTATATAATGAGACAGACAATAAGAATAAAGAATGTTCTCTGAATAGGCTACTTCATCAAAATTTTCGTTTCGGCTCGAATGCTTAATGATAAATAAATTGACGTTTAAGGAGGGAGATGTTTGAAGAGCTAATGATTTTTGATCTCGTCTTAACGACCACCATCGCATTAAACCTAAAAAAAAAATCAAAATGTCAAAATAATGGAGCTTCTTTTCTCATTATTAATACATAAAAAAAATGATATGGAAAAGAGCAGACTTTTATAGTTATTTCTAAATTAGCATTGAAATAGAAAAAAATCGTTGAAATTCCTGAGAAAGGCCGCATCTTTATCTTTAGTTCAGAAGCCTCATTAGTATTCAAAGCAGGTACAGATGAAAACGACTGCAAACGAAACACATTTGTAGAATTTTCCACGCTTCTTTTCCTGTCTCCGAATGTAAAGAGTGCGGAGCTTTTTGAATATTAATGAGCAAGGCTGCGAAATTACGGACGTCAGGGGGTAAGAAGACGAGTGGGGAAAAAGTATTCTTTTATATTACGATATTTTTTTTTCACCGTTTTTTCACAATTGTTAACTCGTCAGTGCTGGGTGACACGGAACGGCACCTATGGACGTCAAAGCGCACTTTCAAACAGACACCAAAGGACAGCTAGTTTTGGCACTTAGTGTCTGTCTCGGTGTCTTTCTGTACGAAATTGTGGGGCAAAGCGGTCCAATTATGGTTTAAAATTCATGCCGCGTCATAATCACAGACGTCTTCCGTAATCACTATAACCGCCCACTCACCCCCACCCCTCTTTTAATATGCTCTGGCATGATGTATTCTAACGCTACAGTCACGCAACCAACGTGGAAATTCCAAACGGGACACAATTGGCTGAAAGCGGAGCTACATGCATTGAGCATGCACGCGCGTTGTATACATAGTCCAGCAGTAATAAATTGGCAGCCTCACATTGGCTGGAAGCTGCTTAAACGCTTTGTAATTGTCGGAAATTATAGCGTCTATTATTAACATTGATAGTTCAATCCTGTTAGCTGGTTTTATGGTGCAAGCTTGGTGAGAGAAAAATGTGGTCGTAACAAGCTGTCAAAATGTAAACATTAATTTTACAATACAAAGGGTCTTCTAGCCTGCCTCTACCGATACTGAATCGGTTGCCGATGTGTCACATCGGTATTAGATCAGAATCGGTAAGTTTTGCTGAAATATTGATAACTCGGGGACAGTTTGAGATTATGAAATGCGGTTTGCGGAGTTTATGCTCAGGAAATCACAGGAAAGTTTCTTTCTTGCTGTCTTTTGACTATTCCTTATTGTTTTAATTTTAACAATTACTGGAGTTTTCAAGAAAATACACCACTGATAAAATATTAGGGATTAAATTTTGTATTGGTAGTTGTGTCAGTACCTGTACCGGCTAATTTTTTAAAACTGGAAGGGTATCGTATCGTAACGTTAGTTAGTGCGCCCTTAAGAGTATCATGGGTTCGAGTCCCAGGCTAGTATTTTGTTTCTTTCTGTTTGCTATCATAATCTGTTTTATACACAACAGATAACTTAAGAACGATGCGTCGATGCGATGCGATGCGGTTCGGTGCGATTAAGTTGGCGAATGTTTTGGTGTGTTGATATCACTCCTTTGAAGGGCCGAACCATTCGGAACTTGGTGGCCCCTTTTACCAGTTTTGGTTTTTGATATGCTTCAACGTAAGCAACAGTACTGGCTTACTCTCCATATGCTTAACCCACCTCAATCCGTCCTAGCTTATTGTTCAAGTTGTTCAAGTTTATCCCAAGCTGGAAACATGGGTTCTCGGCAGATCAACGAAGTTAAGCAGCATTGGGCCCAATTGATACTTGGGTGGGTGACGCTTAATAACCCGGATGCTGTAGATATAGGGCCTTAGGGCTTCGTCGGGCAGATGACCAAAGGTGGTTATAAACGCTCGCTAAAACCCTTTGAACTCTTTTTCTTGTAATTTGTGTGACGTGCAGTGCGGAGCAAAGCAAAGCAGCTAATCGCACGTGCTGGAGTAGAAAAGTATTGTTGACCTCGAATTTTCCGTAAATTGACCAATTATTACGGTATAAATTACACTTTTTTTTTTTATTTATCGTTTTAACACTCACCATTGTAAATTACGTATCTGAATAGGTAAGGAATTCCGAAGAAGCACACACAACGACGGCGTCAAAAAAGAAGAGTTAGAAACCAAAGAAAAAGTATTTCGGATTCTAAATTTAGAGCAACGGCGCTTCAAGAAAAATAAAGCTGAGCCGAGAATTCAATTTGTACTTGAACTAGACTTTTGGGCTCAGCTTGAAAATTCGATTCCGGTCAGAATGTGTCTACGCCAATTTTACACAAATTTTGACATTCAAATACACTAAATTGATTGTCTCGTTGAGAGCTTTCCAGTGGTATGGGCTAAAAACGAGTACCACATGCCGTTTTTAAGTTATATTCTTAAAACTAGAAAACCTGACCTAAAAATTTTAGTTTGAGCTGAGTTAGTATCACAAACCAATTTTAATGACAGTAACAAGTCTGGATGGGGCATAATAATAAACTTATAAATATAAATTTCAATCTGCTTTGCCCATCATAAGCCCAAAGCCTGTTTCCTAGTTTTAAGGAAATTTTTAATAGGGCGTCCAACCATCATCAGATGAACTTAGACGTGGATATGTGAACGTCACTTCTGTGAACATGTAAATATGAACATGTAAAGACAGTAAAAATAATTATTGTGACAAGTAAGTTTCACATTTTTAGTAGCGTGTCCTATCCTCAGTGAAACAACCTGGCAGTTATAAAAGTTTAGTGTCTACGAGGCTTTAGCTCTGCAGCTTAAGTATTATTACAATGTACAAGCTGCAGTTTTAAGAATAAAAATTACCAGCAATAACGTCGTGGGTAAGGAAGGGGGCCAAATTTAATTAGGCAAATGCCGCTCGGCTGAAATAGCGGGAAAAATGAGCATAAGAAGTAGATGCATTCTAAACGCACGTCCACTGAAGGAGGCAGTGAGGGAAGGGTAGAAATGGCTGGGAAGGCTGCTACGTCCACTATGCCTTCGTACACGCTTAGCAGGCAAAAACGTTGGTCCGTGTTATAGATAGCACCTCCTAAGCCTAGCTTCACGGAAAAAATTGTCTATAAGGAAACACTGCAAAAACAAGAGTATGAAATGAACACATAGGAAATTTCTTTGTTATTCCTTTTACGGTTTTCATTGTTTAAAAGTGTTTCTTCTAAAATATAATTTCCTTTATATAATTTGCAGTGATTTGTGTTTATTTATTTAAACTGCTTATTATTATTATTAAAATCCGCAGACGTTTTTAAACAATGCCTGAGGGAATGCGGCAAACATCTGGACGATCACTGTTTCGGAAGGAACCAGGCTTCTTTTATGTCCTTTTCGGTGAAGAACGGCTGGCAGAAAAAGTGGTATAACAATGCAGAAACCTATTGTTGCATGGAATACCCGCATTGCAAGCAGAGGGCAGGTAAAGTTAAGAATGCCTTTGGTTTGCAAAACATCTTATTTCATCAAAACGAAGCACTTTTAAAGTTTCAAAACAATGCCAGATGTATGTTTCATCAACGCACGATGACAGCACCTATGTCCATTTTATGTCAGGCCCATCATTCTCGCTAGTTTCCAGAATACCCGTCAATGAACAAGTTCAAGTTTCAAATAAATTTCGATAAAAACTGTGCTCTAAATCGCTTACACTGGCCAATTGTTGCTAAGTTGTGGCCATAACTGCAGTGGGGCATATAACCGATTTGGATTCGGCTGCCTGAAGTAAAAACAACCACAACAACAACAACTTATTACCCTACTTTCATTCCAACCATTGTTAAAACTATGCGTTATAAATCTCGTACTCCTATGGCTACATACTTATTCTGTGTACTTATTCTGTACACTTATTGTGCACACTTATTTTAAACACTTGTTTGCACAGTTTTAGAATTCATACAAATAAGACCATCTTTATAAAGCAATATGCTACTTTGGATCGTTACTTTCGATTTTCCAGGAATATTACAGTCTAAACCTCCAACCTTATCTTCTTTCACAACTGCAACAGCTCTATCGTCGGCATTGTTGTTCGATTCCACCAACAATGGAATGCTCCTTCAGCGAACAAGAGCAAAAAGATATTTGCCCCGTCAGACTATAACAAATTTGAGGGACAATACCCAACGTGTAACGTCCGTTCAAAGTGTACTGTTAAAGCATCGTTGTTCGGCGGAATGGACGGTTGCTGGATTCCGAATATCCCATTCGACAACGAGGAACAGAGGCATGTTTGTGTGTGGATGCTGAGTATGCCTAATAAAAAAATCTGTTCTCACTCAAGCATAATTAAAGAAAAACTAGTTATCACAAAACCTCGAAATCCCACAAGATATGATAAATACTGGAGGTTTTGACAGTGGGTTCTGACGTGCATGGCACTAAAAAAGAGAAAGGAACAATTTCGCTAGGTAATTCCATCAGTAATTCCTAGGATCTTTTGCAAGCCACTATTGACATGAGCACAAAGCGTCACAGGCCATTCACTCCCAGAAAATTCCAGGGCTGGCTATGGTCTGGATCGAACCCAGGATATTGTGCCACATGCGATAATCGTGGTAACCATCAGGCCTCCTTGCCCTCTGAGGTAGTTATTAAAGGGTTTATTAATATGTATGTCGACAGGGTTTTCCTGTAGGATTCCTGTGGGATTTCATGAGGCATACATACCACCAGTGCGGTGAGATGCTGGAACATGTCAGGAGAGCATACCATGTCTAAATAAATAGATATTGTTATAAATATCTGGTATGAAATGATGTAGGTAAGCCTCCATTCATCAGATCCTTATTAGGACTCTCCAAGCATTTCGAAACCGACGTCAGAGATCGCTAATCCAAGTAACATTGTTACCATGGCAACGACATTTTGAGATCGTGGTTAAATACTGGCTACGAGAGAACCAAAGCTGAATTGTTGCCTGATTACGCCCTACACAAAAGTAGGCAAAGGAATTAGGTTTACTCAAAATACCAAGTAATCCAAAACGAACAGCAATGGAGCCAAGTATGTTCCGATGTCTGACAGAGTTTTAGGAATGGGAAAAATAAGAAGACCAAAAAACTGCGAACTGACTCCAAACCACAATTAACTTAAAGCAAAATTCAAAAGTAGTTTTTGAGAAAAAGTAGGTGATAACACGCGAAACAATATAACAAAAAAACGTAATTATTGTCGTATTAATAAAACGGAGGTAATGACAAACTAAGATAAATTTATAAACGCAGATCGCTGCACACCTATTTCGTTGCCTTTTGTACTTAAATATCAGACTGCCTGAATGG
>JAHWFP010223352.1:33460-46294 GCA_023313725.1 Lithobius niger | reverse complement strand
ACAATAAGATGTCTTTCCCAAGTTTCCTTTAGATTTTATGTGCTAAGTGTATTCACTATTTATTTCTGCTTCTCAGGGTCCCCTAGGACCCTTCCTCCGCTTGCGCTGTGTCTTGGACTGTTTTTTTGACTGAGAAGTGGCACAACGCCGATTGGATGGCTTTTGTGCTGGAGAGTTAAAGCTTTGAATTGAAAATCAAAATAAGGCGAGACAATAAGATGTCTTTCCGGAGTTTCCTTTAGATTTTAGGTGATAAGTCTATTCCCTATTTATTTCTGCTTCGAATGACATTTTGTTTATTTGCGTACGATGGTTATTTTCTTTGCCACGGTCGATCGTAGCCAGAATCGTACGGGGCTTTTACGACATGGTGAAAACCATGTTGAAAACGCCTACCAGTGTGACGCTATCGATTTTGGTACTGCGAATTCGTTCTTGTTCAAATTTAACTTTCGGTAGCTGTCGAAATGTCTCTGATGGCATGGCCATTTTGAGACCTTGTTTTTAAAGTTCTGACCCGTAGATTAGTTTTGCTAATTGGTTGCGGTTTGGTAACTTCGGCAATATAAGCCAGGTAAACCCAACAAAATGGCGATTGGAATTTGCTTGCCCATTGTATTTGGGAAGATTAGAATGTGCCACAAGATAAAACGTGGTCCGAACGTTGCCGTAATTGTCATGGTGGACAAGAAACGTCCCTCGAACAGGGCGCAATCAATCACTTTAGTTATTTGTGAGTAATTTTTGTGGAACGTTATGCATTCGCGTCACCTTCTTTGTAAAAACTCCTTGTTGCATCTTCAAGACGGACATGTCACTCACTCCACCAAGGATGAAGGATTTGGCACTTACGTACCAAATAGCGTTTCTTCTTCGGCTGCTACCATGAGGCTAAAATCACCCTGCGCATGCCTGGACATGAAATGTAAACATTGACGCACAACGTGAAACTCGTAAAGTGTTTCTCTCGTTTTTACCCTCATGAGTTGACTTTAATCACGTGGCCCCGCACAATACGAACTGGCGCTGCGGTCGACGTTGGGGCGGTGGGACCGCGATCGGGATTATAGACATGATTTATATATATATTTTTAGACATGAATTACATAATTTGTATAACATTATCTTTGCCGTTACTCAAAATCAATCTTGTTAATTTGACAAACTTAAATGAACGATTACTTCTTGCTTAATCTACTATGAAATAAAAGGAAATGCACGCAAGCTGTTAGTAGATTATAGTTATTGTTTGGACTTTACTCAATCCCGCTCGTTTGCGGACTTTCTAACTAAAAAATTCTTGGTTGTGGTAGTCGAAGAATTGGCAGTAGTGAATTTAACGTAAAACCCGTCAGGCTACGGTAGTTGCTTTCAGCTTTCGAAAGTGAACGAAGGTAGGTGAATCCATGGTTATCCGCCAAATCTCATTTTGCCGATTCCTGTTTCGCCGAAAAGTAAGCCCTGGTAAAAATTTGGCGAAAGGGTGGGATTACTGTTTCGCCATGCAATTTTACCAAAGCAAACTACAGGAGGTATTCGTCAAAAATTAATAGCGAAGTTAGTTACATAAAGCATTTCTACTTAAAATGAATTTGTGATTAGTTGTAGTTTCTGGTGTTTAGCCGCAGCTAGCAGCGAGCCAGGCATTTTGGAAAACAATGATTCAGGGAAACGGAAGTCCCCATTTGCCGAAAATTAAGACACTGATTAAAATTCAGCGAATCGGAGGTACACACCGGTGAATCGATCCGCTCCTTTCCCAGAAACATCTGTTCAGGGCTTGATAATTCTGAAAGTAATAACGTAAAACAAAGTCCACACTTACAACGCTTTAGCTTAAACACACTAAACCAACCCGTTAAAAACACAGTGTAAGTGGCTGCTAGGCAGTCTTAAAAGCTTGCAGTGTGTTGTTTATCCAGCTCTGGTTGGCTGGGTTCGTGTTGTCCTAACAATGATGCACTGTTGTTGTGAGTTTACGCCCAAAACTGGCCCTAGCACTCTTGTTGCCAATTGAGATGTGGGCTTGTGTGTCGGAGCTTGTTAACAAGCGCCTGTATGTGTATTTTTGGCTCCATGTTGTTATCGCAACGATGGTTTAAAGCAGGGTAATTGAACTCTGCAGTCATGAACTTGAAATAGCCCGACCATCACCATTCACTTTTTCCCATTATAATAGGCCTGCTTGTGGATGATGATTCTGTTGGCTTGTTGCCAACAGTCAGCGACCGACTGAGAAGGTCAACTTTCTCTTGGAAAGACCTGCGCAGCTTGAGTTAGTGATTAATTATGTTATTTATGAACTGTAAAGTGCGGGAGTCGTAAAACAAGCTGGCGGTTTTTTCAAACCTGACTGCTGGTGGTTTTTTCAAACCTGACTGCTGGTGGAGGTGTAGATTCCTAAAGCTGATATGGGAGGATGTAGTGGGGGCGAAAATAAAAATAAAATTCAGAGTGGATCCGACAATTCAGCTAGGGAGATGGGGGGGTTACTTTAAGTCCCTCCGGAGCCCTGTAAACAACTCAAGTTTCTGTGGTTTCGTTAACCCTCCATTAACAAGAATAAAAAACCTGCAAAGTGCACATATAAAAAACAAATGACGTTTCGGAGTTGTATAGCCTCCCATTTTCAAGTGCATTAAAAATCAGCAGTCAAGCATCATAAATACAGAATACACAATAAAATACACCATGCCAAAGCAAAACATCCTAAAGACAATTTAACATTAAAATTTTGGATTAAAAAAAATATCAAATCCAGAATTACTGACGAAACATGGGAGACCACACCTCGTCCTGCAAATGCGGGACTATTGTGTGCGCGGCGTATAGAGATTCATGCACGTATTTTGTGATCGGCTACGTCTTCCTGGAGGGGGCGGCTTTAATCGACGGTCGCCATTGTTTTTGTAACTACTTTGGATACCAACAAGGCACTCTGCGACCAAAAAAGTACAATCGATTATTTGTGTTCATTCTGGGGCGAACTCAAGATGGGCCGCGGACCAAATGAAGCCCACCACGAAATTTCTTCCTATACTAAACTCTGTACCAGGAGTGATGAGTGCCCACATTCCGTAAGTCGAGCGGGGGTTATCGCTAGGGTTTATATACTGAGGAGGCCTAACTTGGCGTATCCCAGAAACCCGCCATCCAATAGATCTAGGTTAAAAAAAAAAAATTCCAATGTGCGTGCTTTGTTAAAGGTCCCTTTACCAAGAGAATGCTGGTTCGAATCCCACGACAAACTTGTTAATTTCGTCAGTAGAGTGAAAAAGCCAATTTTCTGATATTTTTTCATTTACGATAGATGCATTGTTTATCTACTTTTACTACCGCATTTTACTCGAAGGGTCTTGTGGCGGTTGTGGGGGGGGGGGAGTCGGGGGGAGAACCACGAACTCTCATCCCCAGCCAAGAAACCCCCATTCCTGCCCATGATGTATTACAGGGGCTCATACCAAAAATAAGACGTGAAGAAACCATTCGATCCTCATCCACAGAGCCAGCAATTCAAACACGCCCGACCCACGAAATATGCACGTAAATGTGTATAAGAAAATTTCTACAAAAAAAAAACCGGGTGCCCGCATCGATCCCCCCAATGAGACAGGCGCCGTTTCATGGCCAATCCGACTCGGACAGCGCTGTTATTTTTTTTAGTTTCTTTTAGGATCTAGGGGAAGGGGAAACTTACGTGTAAAGGGGTTTAAAATAAGGCGGAGGTAGGGAAAATGGGGAAACACTGTTTTATTTTGCAAGTTGCAATTTTCTCTAGTGACTCAGGATCTTCTCTCGTCCAGACCCTAACCTAACTCCAATTTACAATTTGGTTAGTGTTTGTTTCTCATTTGCTGCTGGTTAGACCAAAATCACGAAAATTATGGGAGTAGTGGCGCTTCTGAGCCATTAAAACGATTTTTTTAAATTAGGAAATGTTAGAAAATAGTGGTGTAACGAAAGGAAATTAAATAAAGAATATAAAAAAAAAAACGAACAATTTTTTGGACAGGGAAAAAAAAGGAAATTTTAATCCTTACACGGGGAAATTCTGTAAGGGAGAAGTGGAAGTGATGGAGAGGGTGGTTATGGGATCACCAGCTGGAAAACAGTAGGAAAAGGGCAATATTTCCTGGGGGTGGCAAGTGGGGAGGGGGGGGGAGTGCGCTTGGGCATCGCATAAGTTATGAGTCAGTTCATAGGTGACCAGAACTCACAATTATTTTTGTAAAATTGTTGGTTTAGTGCATTTCAACCTAAAACTTCGTAAACTCGAGAAAAGCATTGTAGGACACTGATTTCCGCTGTTAGGTGTTGAATTATATTTTGAAGCGTTCTCATCTGTTTGTAGTGATTTCTGTGTAAGTGTCGGTTGTCAGTGATACGAAACTGGCACGCCCATCAATTTTAACCCCCCCCCCACCCTTACCCCACCCACCCCTCCTCCCTTTGCCAGGAGTTTTGGATGGTCTGCTTTAGTCCAGATCAATAAAGTTAACCCTGAAAATGCCTTAAAGCTGTGCTGCCGCTTGGTCTAATTTGTGCAAGATACGGTCCAGCATAAAAATAAAATCTCTTTTCAGTCGCAATAATTTGGAGGGAAAGGAAACCCAAAAAATTATAAGGATGCTGTATGTACACCCCCTGAAAACTAGTCATTAGTGTACTCTAATGTATGCAAAGATTAAACATATCTCGAATTGGTCACGTAATGGTAGGGGTTCTGAAGAAATCCATCCCCCCTCCCCCAAAAAAAAGGGCAGTAATGTATGTAAGGAGGGGCAGCTATAATATTTATGGCAGTAATAACATTTATGCATACATGCCAAAGTGTGAAAGATCAAGGTGTCGTCATTTACCCATTTATGGCTGATGACCACATATCATTATTCTCGCTCCACCCCCCCCCCCCCAAAAAAAATGAATGAACATCTGCAGCATTTCTCAAATTTCTTCTCCTCTCTAAAATTGCTATCCATCTCCATCAATTCGTAATGTTTTGGTTTACTTTTAACCTTTTAACTTACTGTGTTTTTTTCTTCCTTGTTTGACTCTGATTTGACTTTGACTGGAACAAATAAACCGTGGGTCAAATTTCATCGGGGGGGGGGGGGGAGTTAGACGCCAGTTGCCACAAACCAGATAATAGGAAACTGCATGTTTGCCTTAAAGAGCTCTGCTGATGGGTGGAAAAGGGAACCGTGGCAAAGTCTTTGCTATTCAGTGCCGGCCAGGTAGTGTGCATTGTGTTGTCGGAAAAGGCAGCTGGGCAAACCGTGTTCTGCAGTGCATTCCTCCTCCCTCATTGCCCAACAATCAGTGAAATAACGTTGGCACAGCGGTGTTGCATTTACCAATATATTGCTCCTGCTCCTTACTTACACAATTGTCGTCACAAAGAAAAAAAAGCATGCAGTCACACACATGCAAAAGAAAAAAATTTAAGCTTGTTTATGGTTAATTTTTTTTCAAGTAAGTCCCCTTACCCCTTCTCCTTTAGACATGCACCCACAAAAGTATTTTGATAATGTACTGGTTGGTAACGCGATTCGATCTCTCACCCCCTTGGCTCGTAGGCCAAGCCTCTAACAATTTGAGTGTGTTGTGATCCCTTTACTTGTGGGTTCCCCGGGAATTCGCTTTTCGGGTATGGATTTTATAATTTTGTCTTGCTTCTCAGGCTGCTAAAATAAAAACCTTCATTAGGAACAAAATTAAGCGGTATAAGCATTAGTGTTCTACTGATGAAATGAGGCTTTAAAGTAGGCGTATAATGTGCTATTACAATTACTCGTTTCTGTAACACATTAGTAACACACCGAAGCAAGCGGTATGAATCCATCACCGATCTTTATGAGCGTATCTGGATAGCTTGACAATTGCATGCAAGATTTGCTGTAGAATTATGAAAGCGTCGACACCAAAATATGCGCCACTACCTAAGGGACGTTCACTTTGAAATGCCTTACGCCATATGGTTTGCCTTTTTGCCGCTATAATTGGAACCAGAAGTTAAATGTTTTGCTTGGTGTAGGTTTAAACCATTATCTAAATAACATCAAAGAGCACACGGAAATAGTTGAAGTAGAGGCTTGGATGTAAACGTAACGGTTACAGAAGTTGCGATGAGCCAAACCAGACTTGTTACAAAGTTGTTTGGAATATAACATGTCATGTGTGATGCGGTGAAGAGGGTTGGGGAAGCACACCAGAAGTTGGCAACACCAGTCGTCCTGAAGTGTATGAAAGTGCAGTGTTTTCACAATTTATTCATAATCCTAACCAAGCCCACATGGGGGTCTTTACGGCGCATGTTAAGATACCATCAGTTACGCAATCCACGTTGACAGGGCAAGAGTGTTCAACTTAAAAAATCTAACGCAAGTCTATCAGTGGACGTGCCATCTTTCTGGCAAGCTTCGTATAACGCAGAAAACGAGAAAGCAAATAAAATCGTTGTGTTTATTATGTGTGAGACCGAGTTGCATGCTATTAGTAAAGTAGCAAAAGAGCTCGTCATTAGGGGCTTATAGGGTGAACCCTGTCCACAATTTGTTAATCTTCCAATTATTTTGGGAACAGATAGCCAAACTGCTACACAACTTGCAAAAGCTGCATTATGTCATTTCGTGCGTATTGAATTTCGTTAAGTGGACTTAAATAATGGGGACCAGTTGGCGGGGGACTTGTTAATGAAAAAATGCGAGTGCAGTAAAACTAAAACTTGTGATGTCCAAAGAATTTGTATTCTATGATGTGTAATGAGGGAGCAATGCCTGGTGTATTTTTTATTTTAGTTTTTAATAGTTTGAAATATTAGCAAAGGTAGTTTTACGTTGAATATACTAGGCCTAATATATATATCTATATATAATATTAGCTATTACATATGCTGGTCTAGCTGTGACTGAGGTTGGCGCTAATGACCAAGCTGTCGACGCGCCATTGAGCCTCAATCCCCCCCCCCCCTAGCTGTATACACGAGCGAAATACTTGTTCTGTCGAAGTGAAATGAGTGCTTTGCGTGTAAAACCATCACTGCAAATAATTAGGAAAAAAATTGCATGAGTGTATTGTTACGGCAAGATAAAAAAAAAAATTCAGCATGAAGCAAATAAAACAAAACAAACATTTACGATATCACACGCTGTTTGGTAAGCTGTTCAACTCTGACGTAAGAAGTAAAAGATGTAACATTTTTACAGCGAAGCGAACGGAGCTCTGCTATTAAACAATGCCGCCAATGCGAACTTTGTGACAGCATCACCCGGTTCCGATTGATTTCAAATTGTGTACTTAGTCCCGACTATGTCTAGACTAGGTTTAGCATGCAAACAAGCAGAGATTGGTCATGTTGTTGAGGAATAATCGCCAAAAAACTGGAAAAATTAATTGCTCCTTCTCTGAACTGAGGACGGAAATGCCGCCACACCATTTGGGATGGAATAGTTACGGGCCGTATTTGCATCATCGTTGTGGCAGCATCACGCAAAAATTGCTGTTCCAATTGATTTCAAATTTGTAACGTACCGTACCACGATTTAATGGCGGACTTCCGGTTGGGATACTCGAAACTGTCGGTCATTTATGTCAAAGACTAATTTCAGTTTCGAATTCTGTTTTACATGTTATCAACCCCCATAAACTACCATGTATATCTATTTGTCCAATCTGGATCACAGCCATGTGTGTCGATTCGTATCAATCTAAACTGCACCAATGCGTTCAAAATTGAACTTGCACCATTCAATGGCGGCGCTCATGGAAATCAACCCCATAACAACATAACTCTATTCGTCCAATGTGGGCCGATGAATATGCATTTCTGTTCGTTCAATCAAGACTGCATCAACATATTCAGAATTGAAGTCCGACACACCATTCAGTGCCGATCCCATGCCTTTTTTTTTGCCGTTTAATTTATAATAAATTCAACCTCTTCGCTTTCGTATGTCAGCCATGTAGTTGATGACGCCCTAGCTACTGTAAGATTTATAAAACTCAAAACTGCACCATCATCGATTGTGACACCATCAAAGGTGAACCTGTCAAATTTAAGCATCAACACGTTGAATGTGGCTCATTAAGAGTGGATAATACTTTAGGCAATTCTTATAAAAGATGGCCGTTAGTTTATTGGGCAATTATACTTGGCTATAATAAAAGACCTAAAAAAAAAATCAAATCGTTTTATTGGTCTCTCCTATGTTAATATTTTACAAAATAATATTAGTGTTAGTAAGAATCAAGGCTGATGAAAGTAAAATGAGTTGCTAATGACAAGGAATTGTCACTGAAACACTGTAGGCCGGGGGCCATCAGACTAACAAAAAATGTGCCACCCATACTAACCATACCCAGGTTCGCATTAATGTTGGACATCATATTGACGCCGGAGTACGTGTCGTGAGTGCACGATGCTGGTGCGTTGCTTTGGGTTGTAAAAAGTTTACTGTAAAAATGACATGCGTTTTACACTTTTGACGTCTCTTTAAGTTCAAGAGGTTACCAAACAATTGCGACATTGTAATTGGTTTTTTTTTTTGTTTAATAAATCTTTCTTCATGTAGGCTATTGTTATAACGGTTTTAGCATAATTTTAACTGGTTAGTGCAGTGATCGGCACAAATTCATATTAAATTTGATGTTAATTCCACATAGAGAGTTTGCAACAAAAAAGATGAGCTGTAACTGAACTGTATGCACAGACATAGAAAATAGACAAACATGCGATTTTGTTACATCAACTATATAAACAGTAGATCAAGGATTTTGTAAAAAGAAATGCAAATGACTCCAAAGTCCAATTACTCCAAAAAAAGACATTATTTTTTTTCTGTTTGGGAAGCACTCTTACATCGTTCTACACCTCATACTACTTGGCATACTACTTGGCATACTATTTTCCCAAAAATAAAGCCCATTTATTCCCAGGACGACTTCCCTGGACGACTCTGAAGTGATGGTGCACCTTGTCACTGCTTCATGTAAGAGAAAAGACTGATATTATGCATGCTGTAAGCTGGTGATGAAATAGGAATTTTTTGATTGACAGTTACTTACTACTGTAATTATTGCACTATACCATTCCATTTCGTAAATTGTGTGTGGTTACAATCCCCTGTAATTGTTTCGAAAAACGCATTAATCCGTATAGACCTCCATGCTTCTCAGCTTACCTCTTCTCCCAAAATGGTGACGGTAATTTCCTGCACGATTCGGGCGTGAATTGTCTGGCTTGTTCTTCATAAACTAAACCTAATAGGGACCAGAATGTGTGCGGTTACAAGTAAGAGCACTCGAAAGTGACTGGTACTATCAGTTTGTGATGGAGGTGACGCAATTAAGAAGCGCAGCTGTGGACATTGGCAGTTGCAACATTAATAAACAAAAAGGGTTGCTTATGTTTGTGTTCACTGCGTTAAAATCTATGCAACATCTAACTGATAATGAGTAGGTATTAAAAAATTTTTCGTCGAGCATTTCCCTGTACTTTGTGAAAATTTTAAACTGTTTTATTTCAAACTGCTTCTTTGTGAGACTTCTGCCTACTCATCCGGCTTCAGCTTTAAGTGTATGTGACGTACATCAACGGCTATTGGGTAGTTGGTTAAAGGTTTTTTCTTTCGCCAAAGTATTGGGCTCTGACAGAAACGTTGCCCCTAAATGAATTATTTATTGAGAGATGTTCTGTTTGCTTTGTTTAGGGTCAATGTAGGATGTGGTCCTGCCGAAGAGCGGGTCCTACTCACTGGGCTGCATGCTGTGGCCGACATTTACTGCGAATGTTGCAAGACAACACTTGGATGGAAATATGTAAGTTGGTAAAGGTGTTGTTTGTAACAATTTAGTATGTGACTAAGAATGTAAAAATTTAGTGTTCAGTAAATGGTTTCCATAAAGCCAGCCTGGTGATAGACAAAGCCAAAGTTTCGAAGCACAAGTGACAGTCATTAGTATGTGCCGTCGATTATAGGGATACGATTAGCTTCAAAATCAAACAACAATTCACTGATGCAGCAAATTTGCGCAAGAATTTTATTTTTGTGTGGCGATGGTGGACGTCGAAAACCGACATTAATGCAACCACGCAAATAAAATTATTAATATAGTTTAGGATTGGACAATTTGCGTTTGTGAATCGCGATTGTATTATATGATTTTTAAAGTAAATTTTAAGTAAAAAGTAAGTAAATTTAAGTAAAACTAAATAATAATAATAAAAAAAAAAACTTTATTGGCCAAAACTAAGAAAGAAACGAAAACCAGTGTTTGAAATCCGTGGTAAGTTATAAGGTTTGTGAATCTGCCCTACAATAAAAAATAAAGGAAAAAAATTATAGAGGTTTTGATTCCGGTTGAATTAGGTATTTTGAAGTATTTATTTTTAGTTTATTGTTACGAAATATCTCAAGATCGTAATTTTATTATCTTAATTTGTGTTTTATCATGGTCAGTTGACTAACTAAAATTAGCGTGAATTTACATTTGTTCAATTAAAAACACGCTTTGTGCAAGCACTCGTAAACCACGCAATGCACGCCGCTGGTCGCGTTTGAAAATCTAGGTTATGGCATAGACTCCTACAGTAAAGGCCACAATGCTACGCAAAAAAGGTGCCACATAACAGCGACGGTAAGTGGCGCCATTAGTTCGCAGATTTTGGAAACCCTCTTCGGTTAGCTTGCAATTTCGCTGCTTGGTGTTGAAGTGGCAGCACGTACAGGAGCTGCTCCTATGTCTGTGGTGGATTTTAGGCACCTTTTTGGTTGTGTTCTGTTCGGCCTGTACTGTAAGAGGCTCTGGTTGTGGCCATAATTAGGAAATAATATAGATTCCACTATAGAGAGCAGCACCAGAGTGCACGTGTGGTGCGTCATATGTGGATAGTGCATATCAAGGCCCATGATGGCAGCTTGCAATGGACGACGAAAGTGTTACCGCTACTTGCCAATTTTTAGAAAAATACAGCTATAAACTATTTGTATAGTAATAAAAATATTAATCGCAGCATTTGGAAGTGTTATCAGCTGATCACAGGACTAACTATAAAATCTCAATATTCCAAGGTTTTCTGTCGGTGAAAACCTACCACCTTCTTCAGAACCACCAACGAAGATAGATTTAGAAAAAAATTTGTTACATCACATCGAACTGTCTTAAAAAGGAGGCAGTTTCAACCAGCGTTACACGCGTGCACCACTGATCTGTAAACACGCGATCATTATAACTGATTCGCCCACTGTTTGTCCAGGAGGAAAGTCGGCACAGGCCACACCAGCTGTTTGATGTCATCGTAGGCCCCACCAGTTATGTTCAAAAGGACACTTCATTGTGCTTGAACCTACTGATAGCCAACGACTCAACTGCTCGTAGATAGATGACCATCGTGTAGGACATTGGTGATCCGACCGTCCTCAGAGAGAGTTCCACCCTGGAAGATCTGTAAATAAATCTTCCGCCAGGGATTGGAAGCAGTCATCATAGGTCAGATGGATCTTGTGCGACACTTGTTTGTCTTAGAGCCTGCAGGACTCCGACCCATGCATTGGTTCTGGAGGGAAGAGGGTTGTCCCAGTACGTGTGGGAGTATCAGATTCCTCTCAATAATCTTCCTGGGGCCGCTTCTTTGGTGGCTTCCACCGGAAAATGTAACGACTGGTGTTCTTGTTCACAACCCAGCCCGTATGTTCATTGTTTCACGGACACCTCGACGAAAGGGTTGGGAACTCACATGGACGACCTTACGGAATTAGGAACCTGGTCGGCGGGGGAGGCTGCTCTGCACATCAACACGTACGAACTCCGATCCTTCTTTTACACTATCAGCGAATGGTCCTCCCGTCTTCTGGGTAAAGTTGTTGCGATCTTCTCATACAACGCTACTACCGTTGTGTATGTGCGTCGAGGGGGAGGGTCCCACACGCCCTCTGATGGGATGAGGTGACGACCCTGTTCTCCCTGTGTCAAAACCTTCATATGATATTGCTACCCAAACGCATCGCAGAGAAGTTCAATGTGTTGGCCGACAAGCTATCACGATTGGACAAAGGCCTAACCACGGAATGCACGCTGTCTCCAAAGATCTGCCGATCCATTTTTCAAAAGTGGGGGACACCATGGGTGGATCTATTTGCCACACGCCGCAATCATCATTTGCCACTCTGTATCCTCCCCTTTCCGGATCACCTAGCCTAGGTGACCGACAGGCTCAGCATAAGTAGGGACGGTATGTTCTCCTACGCCACGAGCGGATTTGCTCCGTGTTGGGACAAGATGTTCGCCTACCCCACGAGCAGATTCACCCTGAGTTGGGACGAGATGTTCGCCTACCCAACGAGCAGATTCAGCCAGAGTTGGGTCGAGATGTTCGCCTACGTCACAAGCACATTTGGAAGCTGATCTCCTCATTGGCACTGCTAAAGCAACAACCATCAACATCCACCATAACCTTAGCGACTTTATCGGTCAGTTGGCCTCCTGCGCAACTCTGAAGAACCTGACCCCTGCAGTGGTTCCGGAACACGAATGGTTCCCTCTACTGTCATGGGACGACATCGTTCCCCTAACCAACCTTCCACACCAATCCCTTCTTCAGTGGATGCAGGTATGCAATCTTCAAGTAGGTGTACCAGTTCACTGCCCCCCCCCCCCCCCATTCAATATCTCCTCCTGTTCACGGATGCCGCACTGTCAGGATAGGAGCTCCTGGATGTACACACTGCCTCGGGCACAACATGATCATTGGAGGAGAAAGATTTGTGTATCAAAATGTTGGAGCGCAGAACCGGTGCCGGCACTAGTGTTCTGTTGCCCGGGTGCGAAGAAAAAATA
>JAHWFP010223352.1:0-33060 GCA_023313725.1 Lithobius niger | reverse complement strand
GTATTTACCTGCATTTGTTTTATTCCGTCATGGACACCCAATTTTTCTTGCTTTCAATCGACCCCAACGTTCTATGACAGACTTGTAGTCACAGTTTCTGGCCAGACCACGCTCAACCGAGAGCAATGCTAAACCACTAGGTCTGTCTTGCTTCATAGTGGTGCGGAGATAGTTTTTGATTCGAGTAGTCGAGTAATCAGAAACTGAATTACACTCTATAATTTTTGTTTTACGAAAAATTCGCCTCCCTCTCCGATTCGTCCTGCTGCACCGCACCCTTTGCACCCCCCTTTCTGCCGGCCCTGCTCAGAGCTATTTTCCATGCATCTGCAACCTGGTCTTCGATGATTGTGAAGGGAAGACTCTTGCGGTTATGTTCGACAACACCATGGCTGTGGCGTACATTCAAACTTTCAGAGAGGGAGCGGGGCCCATTCGGATTGAAGAGGTCTCCCAGCTGTTTGAACTATGCCAAACGTTTCATGTAATACTGCTTCCCGGACGAGTCATGGGGAAATATCAATTGCTGGCGGACAAAGGCAGTTACTTCCTGGATTAATCGGATGATGATCCCGAGTTGCTCTCCCCCCCCCCCCCCCCCCCCCATTGACCTGATAGCCTCCCGCTGCAACCAACAGGCAACTACTGTACTGAATCCTCGCTCCTGGGCGACGTATGGCCTCAGCATCTCGTGGGAAAAGATGTTAACTTCTCCATCCCCATCCTGCTATCGACCCTAAACAAAACAAGATTTCTTTCCCTGGCTCGTTCATATCCCCCCATTAGCCGTCATCGCCGTGGTTTGTGGACTTAGTGGATCTGAAGTAGGACTCGACTCCTCTACCTCTCTCCGTTAGTGTGCTCTCGCAACACCGTAGTCGGACATTCAATCCAAACCCGGGTATTATGCATTATCATGCGTGTGGAGACTCTAAAAAAATAACCTGAAGGAAGCTGGTTTTCGTCTACTGTGACTGCTCGTTTACTGGACTACCACAGAGCATTGACCATTGAGGTAAATGATGCAAAATTGCAGAGGTGGTTCGCTTGGTGTGGTGGGAATGTGGACCCATGCAACCCCTCTCTGCCTTCTCCGGCTAATTTCCTGTAACATCTTTTCCAAGCTGGTCTTTTTCTGATTACCATAAAGGGCTACCGCTTCATGATAACTGTGTTGTGCTGCGTCGGTAGTATGGAAACTGTCCATAGTAACATTTCTAGGTTGGCCCATGCCTTCAACAGCCTCTGTCTCAAGGTTCGCCACCTTTTTCCTGCATGAACCTCCTGTTAGTGCTTTCGAGTCTTCAGCAGCGCCCTATGAAGCGATTAACAATGCCTCCCTCTTACAACTTACTCAGAAAAAGTTTCTCATGGCCCTGGCTACAGAAGCCAGACAAAGTGAACTGGCATTTTTCATTAGGAAGGATGCCCCACATCCACTTTGCATAAGACTGATCAAGTGTGGTCCTAGCGTTTCCCTCTGAATTCCATACCACGAATCAGAAACCACATTGAGCCTCTTGCCCCGTCGTCACCAAAGCCCAGTCCCGGTGGTGGAGGCCATGAGTGTGGCGAATGCGTCCAGTGCCCACTTCGTTTTTACTTGGGAGTATACACAGCTACCCTCTATTGGTTCCTCGAGCCAAAAAAGGACTGCTCTGTGGGTACCCCTCATCATTCTGGTTGACAGAGATAGTCACTCGGCCGAGCCACTGGAGTGACCAAATCTCTTGTCGACCAGAAGGAAGAGAGGAAAGATCTGGCCTTATAGATCTGTAAGGTGATAAAGCGTGCGGTGATAAAACTTCGACCCATGTGCATCATCCCCCGCGGTGCGAGCACATACTCTTAAAAGCCTGGTATGTTCTTGGGCTTTTGTCTCGGGAGTGCCGCTAGACGAGATAGTGTCTGTTTGTTCATGGCACAGTAAGAACACCATCATCGGCCATTATCTGAGCGATGTTAGTGGTTCTATCTGAGATAGAACCTGTAGACAGTACCACTGACATCGCTACGGTAGGTTGTCACGGCAGACAGTCGTGTGGGCAGTGGTAAGTGGCCCTACTGCCTGTGGAAGAAGGAAGGAAGTACTTCATAAGGTGGGTACCATTGTATTTTGTACATTGTTGACTTACAGGGTTCAGCAGTGCATCATAACTCCGCGTTTGGCTTGACCCACCTCCTGTTGAGCAAAGTCACCGTATAACTAAAGGGAAGTGTTTTTGGATGAATGAAAACGGAATTTTAAAGATAAAATTAGTTTTTACGAATTCTAAAATAATAACTTTTAGTGACGCCCATCTACTGTCCCCGATCTCGCTGAACCGAAGTGTTCATCAAATGATGACGAGGACTGGTAAAGCCTGTTGAGTAGTGAGTAGGTACGCCTCCTGGTGGTTGAGCTATGTATCCTTCTTAGCGCAGGTTTTAGGTGTAAGACCATAAATAACTATATATATATATATATATATATATATATAGCCTATAATTAAAGGTAAATGTGTAGGATAACTAAAAATTAATTTTGTCTTTAAAATGGTTTTTTTTTTTACGCGATTCGATTTAGTATACTTGCATGGGTGTGTGTTCGTTCCTGACACTGAAGCTGTTAAGTTAATATCATTCCTGACATTCACATTGCCGGCAAACCAGAAGTGTTAAAAAAAAATCATCACATACATTTTGATCTTTGGGTCAGGATGGTTGTTGAAATAGGATAGGCGACCAGGGAAATTTGGAACTTTTTCCAGCTCTGCCTTATACTTTCTGTAAATAGGATCACCAAACAGGCTGCTGCACCAAGAGAAAATTCAGAAGTAACATCACCATGTTGATGATATTCATGGAGATCCATGTGTTGTCGTTGGAAATTTTCTTTTTTCTGTGTGAAAAAGTAATTGATGCGATATGAAATGTTCTTCAGTAACCATAGTTAATCGAAACGTGTTTGTGTTAATTTCAACATGTTTATTTTTCGTTTTATTTTAGGAGCACGCATTTGAATCCAGCCAAAAATATAAGGAAGGCAAATACATCATCGAGTTGGCACATATGATCAAAGAGAATGGGTGGGACTGAAACTAAAACGATAAAGAGACTGAAAAAAGGCGACAAAGCATGGTGCCAAGAGAAAAGACATCTTTTAGAGGGAAAAGATGGCTCCCAGTGTTTGGCGTCAATTCGATGTTGCCTTGTCCATTGTGGAATTTAGCGTGTGATTGGCCGAGATATTTTTTATGTTATATATGTTTTTACAAGCCCTAAAATGGTGGGGTTGACAACTTTCTGATGACCTAAGTGTTTGGTCACCCTGAAGCAACTGCTTGTGTCTGTCCCGTTTTGGTTGTTTAGAAAAGTGCAACATTGGACTACGCTGCAGACTGAATTTTGCGTCCTCGTCCTATTTTTTTAAAGCAACATCTTGATTCTCTCATTCACACCCGTGCCAGAAGGGAGTGGAGGAACTCGCCTGCCTGCGCAGATTCTCGGATGGCGCAGTTTTGCCTGCCGTAGATTTTGGAGGTATGTGACGTGGATAAGTTGTAATGAAAATAAAAACGACTATGTGCGACGACTTGAATAGGTGATAGTGCGTCAGCATGAAGAAAGTATGAGAACGAAAAAAGATTGGCGACATGCTACAGCACGTCAAGAATGAAAAAAAAAAGATTGCTGGAAAGCATCCATATCCAGATCTCGAACGATATTGTTCCTCCCTTTTTTTTAAAGACGTTAACGTTCCGTCTCATTTGGTCGGAAACTTAAGACTATTTTTTGTTTTAATGTTATTGAGACAATGTAAATATGGTAGGCTTAGTGGTGACATATTATTTTAAGTTGAAAAAAGGGCAGAAATTGCATTTGTGTAAAATAATGTAAAAGTAACCTTCAAAATAAGAGGGGGGGGGGCTGTTTCTAAGCCATGTATTCACTATATGGCAATGGGATTTGTGGCGATTATTAATTTGGTTTTTGTAATTTTTTTTTTTAGTGATTTTTACAGATCGCCCGGGTAATTGTCAACGAGCAGATAACAAATTGTAATAGTTTGTTTAATATTGCTGTATCATAATTAGTAAACATGACACGTTTATATCATTTTTATTTTTAAAACCTAAATCTTATGACGCGTGGAGTAGAGTGCGAAGTGAATTAACGATTGTTAACAAAACGTCTGCACAGGCAAATATGGGTTGAAATTTAAATGGAAATTAAAAGAAATTCAGAAGTGATACTTTTCCTATTCAATCATGTCATAAACAAGTTTTTATATTTTTTTTAGCAGTTTTTGGTACAGCAGTTTTTGTCAACCTAGGCATTTGTGAACTGCTCGTTGTAAGAAAAATAAGTGAATGAAATATTAATTTTTTCCTTGAACGTTTTGTTGTTTGGTTGAAATGGTGGAGATAGTGGCTGTTGGAGGAATGTTACAGATGGCTGTGATCAGAGTTAATTGCCGATTTTAAGTTAAAATTGGGCAGATACTGGCGAGTTGGGCTTTGTGACACTGTATTTTGTAACAGCCAACTAGAGGTTAAAGAGCCCTCCAAGATATTGAGGACAAAAAGTAAAAATGAGTTGGTGGGGTACTTTTACAAGATGAAAAAGTTTTTGCACTTGAAATACAAAGCCAATGACTGGACGATGCCTCTACATTTTTCTTAACGAATTCGCTTTGTGCGAATTTAATCTGGTATCACATTTCTGTTGTGTAATAAATAGCCCAACTAATTTCTTGGATCATGTGACAGCTCTGTGTTAGTTGATGTTTTGGTGTTTTGTTCAAAGCCTCTGGTATTCAGTCCACTGCAGAATTCTGTTTTCGTGTGCATTTCAACATCTTGTCTCTTTTTGCAACTAGGAGACTTGTTTGTTTCAATGTTACAGAAAAAAAAAAGTGGTATTGTTTTTTTGCAAATGTAGAATAGAAAATGCAACCCTTGTGAAGTGATAAAATCAAAGTAAAACAATGGAGGCTTGTAGACAAAGTGAAAGTCATGAACTGTAGTAATACAAAGAGCCATTCAGTTAATAACTATTAACTACCTACCTACATTTTATGAATACAGATATAACTATGAAAAACGTGTACATCTAGTTGAAGCTGGCCCTTATCAAACTTTGCAGTGGTATTTGTATATAGCTGTACATTGTGATAACTTTTTTTTTTAAAGTTTAGTGTGTATATGTGTAGTATGCATGTGTATGTTGGCACATTTTTTGTTTGTTGGGAGCGTAGTCACGACCGTTTTCTTTTTTCCAATTTAGCTGTTGTTGCTTGTATGTATTGTTGGCCATCATTATCGTCTTCATCAGATTGCACCATCATTGTATTTTTACAAAACCCAACTGGACCCACGGATTGTATTTAACAAAACGATTTTACGATTTTGCTGTAAAAAAAATGTGCGTGTAAAGCACCCGTAAAAAAAGAGGGGATGTACAGTCCGTAATTTAGGTAGTAAATTGATTATCTGTGTGTAAAGTAGATAAATAACATTAAGAAGGGGTTAATCACCTTTTGCTAATAATGAAGCTAACACAAAGTACCTCTTTGATTAGTAATATTGACTGTGATCTTATTCTTGCACACAACATCTAGAGTGCTTAGCAGCCTTTGAAATATTTTGACTATTACAGTTGTGTTGTATTTTGAAAAATGCACCATAAGACCACAATAGAAGGCAGCCCTTGTGCATATACACTATAGCGTATTGTTGCTGGGCTAATTCGGTGGAGCAGATCAGCATTTTATTTTGTGTGCTACTACTTTTGTTTTGTTGTGGCCTTTTGGTGAAGGCATGTCTTGAATAACTGACTGTGCAACCGGACGCTTTTTAGATGTAAAATAAGCTGCGGTCAGCCACTGGATTGTAACTGCTCAAGTAAGACTTTTTGTACAAGCTTTTTTTTTTTTCTTATGTTCACGTTGTTTTTAAGCCTGCATTGGGCACAAGCTAATAGGTGTTACGAGGCAATGATGCTAGAAGTGCCAAGATTAGAGTGAAAACAGTGTGGTAAAGTGAGAAAAACCTCCCTATGAGGTGAAAAGACGTGTATTCTCTGGGGATGATTAATGTTGAAAATGATGAGGTTGGAGCTATCACCCAGTCCTTGGAGATTTTATGGAATATTCGAAGCTGTTGCTGTACTTCCTCAGCGAATGGCAACCACGATGATCATCGTGGTTGCCACATGTTGAGAAAGAAATGCAGCAACAGGTTTGGAGATGATCCAACCTTGTTTTTAGCCATTAAGGTGAATTTGTTGTTTATGTGCGGCACTGCCCTGTCAAGTGTCCTCCAACAAAATGCCTGTTTCTCGCATCAATGCCTGAATCCAACCTCTGCAGTTTTTTTTGGAGCTCGGTGTGATAACGAATTTTTGAATTGAGACCAGGTAGAAAATGATGTGTTAATATTTAAACAGATTTTGTATAATTTAAACTTTAAATAAGACAGTTCTGCAAGGGAAATGATTCCTGAAGGCTCCTCTTTGGTTTTAGCGTACGTGTTATCAAATTTAGGCAACGGCTTTTATTGGGAAGCTAGTCTACTGGCACATTGGCAGTGCATTTATAATTGGAAAATATACTGGATTGGTCTTAACCCGCGTCCAAATCCGTTACCCTTGTCAAATTTTTCTGATTTTTTACTTTTGAATTCACATTTCGAATTCGAGGGCTATCTATAGTGATGTTCTTGTACTAGTGGCTCAGTTTTTTAATTATTTAGCAGAAAATATAAATACAGTAGCGTGAGTAAGCAGGCTGCACTTTACTAAGTGAATTTACTAGTATACCGACTAAAAACTAATAGTGGCTGTACCACAGCCTGATAAAAGCCTTGTTAAATTCAACTGTCTAATCGCAGCCAATTATTTATTTTAAATACACGAGCTCAAAAATATGAACAGTTGAGTGCATTTTACTTTGTAATCTGTCTTGGGCAAGTTCATAAGGCTGTATACCGATCACTTAATTTTCCACCAAATCATCCGAGCTTTAAATCGGCATTACCAAATTAATCAAACACGTACTGTAAAGCGCCTATTAATGACGTGGCAAAGCTGACGCCTCCCCTCTAAAGTTCCTGAAGGTGAAAAATGAAATAGCCGAGGTATTGTCCTCATCTTTTTCTGCTATAAAATTAACAAAAGATTCATACATTTAACAAAATCAACTATCGATTCACGATTATGAACCCTTGCGTGTTTGCGGCGCCATTTTCTGGAAGATGGTGTCAGGAAACATGGATCACACTCTCGTGGACAGAAGATGAGCGCTTTTGATGCCATTTCAACTTTCAATTGCCTCCAGTTCTGTAGTTACGGAAAATTATTTCATTAGAAATTTAGTTTTAACCGTGAATTGTGCTGGATTTGGAGGAGACACGATCTAATAAACTAAATTTTTCTTTAAATGAGAATAAAGGCATTGTGTTAATGCTAGATTAAATCCAGATATCGTAGTGTGTGAATGATCGCTTACTTTTCGGTGATGGACAGACACCACCTGCCCTGGCCAGAACTAACGTTAAAAAATATCTTATGCTTACCAACACCAACTCCCGATATTTGCCAAATTATTTGCATAGGTCATGAGCATTTAAAAGCGATTTACAGTAATGCTATAATGAAGCAGCCAAATCCCCCAAATAGAATTTCATCTATGCCTTGTTCAAAACATAGTTCAAAATGCGTTGTGCGTTGGTTTCAATGATGATTTCGTATTACCAAACTTCTATTGTTCCCTTCATACCTTCTGAAAGAAAGGGCTACCAACTTTTGACCAGTGAAAGGCTGGTCTGAAAAAAAAAAAGGCTTTATTAACTTTAAATATATAGATGAAAATCAAAATACAATATTGATTTAAGGAAAATTAACTGATCCCTTCAAAATCGGCCAAGATCGGTTTGCTTTGATTAGTAGTATACAGCAGTATGAACACTTTAGCTATAAAGCAAGCAGTGCTGGAACCTAACAAGAATAAACTTAGTCGCATGGTGTGGCATGACTGTGGGGTGAACAATAAGTCACGTGTTTTTTTTACTTGCCTGTGATCTGCATTTCCGTTTGTATGGATACTGCAGACATACTAATCCCATTTTTTTTTTTACCTTGTGTTGTCTTGGTGCATGTGTGTGCCCTACGTTCCCCTCTTATCAGTTGATCTGAATATTTGGTGTGGTAAAAGTGTGGGCTACAACTAACTGACAAATTCTGGCTGTGATGAGAAGTATGTGTGTTGTACATTGAATGAATGGAATGTGTACGTTATTGGTTGTTTGATTTTAATGGTTTTGTAAGTGTTGTGTTTTTTTGTTTGTCCCTATTTTAAATGGCAAGCAGAATTTTGCTGCGAGTTAATTAAATTCTATCTTGAACACTGCTCCACCATATGAAAAGCAAAAGTTTTGGAACTTTAATTTTTTAAATACACAACTTTGTACGTGTTGATTTAAACTGCATCACGTAAAGCGCACTATCGCCGATGGATTGCGTTCAAGTCCAGGGGAAAAAAACAAATGTTTTTTGTTTATTCTGGTATTTTTCATGTTAAAATTGGCATTGGTTAGGAATTAACACTTAAGGCTAATGAACAAAAAGACATTTTACAACAATACTTAATTTAGTTTTTTCAAAGTTTCTCTAGTGTCGTGTTATTTTAGGTTTGGAGTAGTTGTTTAAGTTTAGCTGTGGTATCGTTTGTGAGAATTGGCCTGTTTTTAACTTGTGCTGGTACAAAAGGCCCATACATTTCAAGTTGAGACGAGTTCCAAAATGGTGGCTCAAGCTGATTGTGGTATACGCATCCATCCATGTATAGTTTTTTTTTGTTTTTCCTTTTCAATTGTGATCCTGCATGAGATAAAACTGGCTGTAATTTATTTACTGGATATATAATTATTATTGGAGCAGTGTTAGCAATTATTAGTGTGTTAACTGCTGGTACTTGTGTCGATACCCCTCCATTATATTACGATTATCGGTAGTTAAATTATGGTGGTTTTAAAGTCTGGTTTGTGTCGTGTATTAAACTACATTGTCGCAAAGAAGGAAAAAGGTGGTTTTTTGAAACTTAATGGGGTAAAAACTATGTGCGAGTTATATGCTTTGTGGTGCTCTAATGTAACCCAATGATTATTAGTTGGCAAATTTTGTACGGTAACTTTTTTTTTTTCCCCCCCAACCGTAGTCGGTTTCAGATATTTAAGCAGACGTTTACATCATAATGTGTCTACCAAAGCATTTCCATAATTGGCCAACTTGTAATGAGCGAGTCAAAATACCGAACACGGTGCCCGTTTTTTTTTTAATGTTGCGTTGTGTACATAGGTTATTTATTGCTTTATTTTGTATTTTGGTGATATCAGTGATTCTTTTTTCACAATAAAAGTGTACAACATTAATTACTGTGTTCAGTGAGGTGTCCTTGCAGCTAGTATTTCAACATTAGGTATTTAGACACACGCTAGTGTGTCGTGCCAAGTTGGGCAACAAGCATCACATCAATTCAATTGTAGAGGACATAAACCAATGTAGCGCGACCATAACATTGATATCTAATAGGGCACATTTCAGGTACTTGAGAAAAAATAATTAGGCAGTACAGAAGCTTAAGGTGGATTGCTGCCAAATGACAAGCTGCAACATATCAATAGCCATTTACCGCTGTCTAGTTGTGCCTAGCCCTTACTTTCAACAAGCGAAGGAACACACAAATTAATTTCTTTTTATAAAATAAGCCACGTGCCCCCTTAAGTGTCAAGTTTGTGCACCCGGAAGCAAGCGGTAAAGTTAAAAGCCTATCGTAACAACGGGCACTTTTTAATAAAGAACGACCGTTTTGCATAATTTGAAATGGTAGATGGCTCCCATCAAGTGACAGTGAACCTTGACTGCTTCTTCCCTGGTGCACGTGGACGCATCAACTGTGCACTCAATTGTGTAAAAAGAACCAAATAATGGTAGACGGCGCTAGATGCTGTAACCTGTTATTCGGTGAATAGGCACCTTTAAATAATGGTAAAATTGAGAGCAATGACCCACCTGACAAAAAATATAACTCCTGTAGGAATGTCGGCTAAGCAGCAAAATCTGGCCCTCGGTAACATTGCAAATGTGTTGCCAGCTACTTCTAGTCCGCTCATCTCCATGTTAATTCCCATAGGGTAATTGTTCACGGAAACCAGATAGCGAGAAGGATTCCCGCTATGAAATTGGACGAATGGCTGCAGTCCGATACGAATTGCGTACCTTTTCTGGTTCACAGCTGCCTGGGGTGTAACGGGAATGGCATGGGAGGATGCATAAGTACGAAAGTATTGATATAACCACATTGCTAACATTGTCGGTACCCTCTCTCAACGTGTATACTGATGTGTGTATCTAGTATGTTGTCACAAACCTAAACAACGTTGCCACAGACATTATGTGCACATCCAATTCAGGAAAAGGAGTGATATAAAGTAAATGAAAAAAATTTAAACAAAACAGAGTGGTTGCCAAGTTGAGAATGGTTCAGCCTCACAAAGGAGCAATACCAATGAAAAAAAAAAAAATTAAAATAAAACCAAAAACTAATAAGTTGAAAATGGTTCGGCCTTTCAAAGGAGCTATACGAAATTAAAATGTTCTAGTTTTCATTTAACCTTAAACCTATTAGTCGGTGCGATTAACTTTGGTGAATGTTTTGGTGTGTTGATATCACTCCTTTGAAACGCCGAACAATTTAGAACTTGACAGTCCCTTTTACCAGTTTTGGTTTTTAATGATAGAAAATAACAGGAGTGGTATAAAGTAGCACCTGGTGACGCAGTCTCCAAGAGTATAGTACCTACCTCATATTGCACCACTTGTTTCAAGTGGCCATCCTCTTGCCGCATGAATGGCCGTGGTTTCTTCAAACGGAGAACATACCTTAAAAATTACACTCGAGTAGTGTGAAAAATATCACACGTGCAGGGATTCATTTGCTTGGTGCAGCCAAAAAGAGAACTGACGAAGAGGAATAATTCTTCAAACGAGGCAGGCTAGGGTAGAAGTTGATAGGCTCGCCTGCTGCTCCAGGCCTGTTCTCACACAGGTAAGGACATGTAAATGTTGCCAAATCGCAACATATCCCCTAAAAGAGTACAAATTATTTTTGAAGTGGTAGATAAACACCCACTTAAAGAGTTTCACAAAATTTGGTAAATGCCGGAAAATTATATCCCCCCCCCCCCCCCAAAAAAAAAAAATAGTGCGAAAAGTTTGTTTTGTTAACATACAAGACAATGGGATCCCATTGTCAAATTCAACTGCCAATTCCATCACCTCAAAATTGTACTGAAATCCTACAAAATTGCACCTATATTGCAACAAAAAGCACTGCAAAATCTGACAATTACATGTTATGTACAGTCTGCACTAGCGTTGCTTTGGCAAATTTGAATTCAGGCAACGCGCAGCTTCGCCAGTCGATCTTGTGATAAACAGTAGAGGGAAAATTACAACATGGATATCTGACAGTTGTAGATATTTATACGATCATTGTAAAAATCGACATTATGGGATGGTGCTGCATGCAATTAAGAATATATTCCTTATTTCTATAGCCGTTTGGAAATATGCAGACAGCTTTCCAGAATGCTGTCTTTCCCTAGAGGTGTTTAGGTTGAACAGAACCATCCGGCTGCGTAACCCAAGTGCGAGCTCACTCATCCCTACAAAAGCGTATAGTCCTGGTTGGAAGCCATCTTTCTTCCTCTAGCACTCTCGTCTTTCCCATCATCTTTCATAGACTCAACCAGCAACCTGAAGACTCAAATTTCAACTCGACACATGCGTTTAAAAATGGGATTTAAGCTTTTCATGAAACATTTTCAGCACGATACACAACCCATGCAAACCTTGCAATCTCTAAGTGAGACTTCATAAGCTTAATCCAGTTGTAGGCCAAGTGTGAGAAGAAAAAAAGTTTCAAATACATAGAATCAGCAAAACTACACATCTCTGTTGATTAGTCCAAGAACCTGCAATCGACTCCCAGAAAGTTACTTGTTTAAAAAACTAATTCATTGTAACACCGCCATTGTACATCTGGTCCAGAGCCTAACATTTTTTGGGGGAGGATGTGCACAACAGTCATGGGCTCCATTCTGCTCCCTCTGGGACCATTGACCTTGTCCACGTGCCCTTTTAATTCGTAGTAGTAATCATGGTGCTAGGTGGAGCAGAGTTGACAGTGACACACAGGAAACACTATACCCCACCTATGGTGAGGGTTTGGCATGAGCTAGTCCCTAACCAGAAATAACTGATGGTATGCCACTCCACCTCAGCCTAACCCGCAGCATCCTGAACCATTGTAAACGATCTAAAAGGACCAAACTGCGTGGCACTGGAATAAACGTTGACTGGCTACTTCCTCCCTTTGGGCCAAGTGGAGTTGTGTAAGGCAGCTGCCCGGGCTGGCACTGCTGCCTCCACCGATAGCTTGGGTCAAATCAGTCGCTAACACAGTCGCTGCCACAGATACTCAAGGTTTATTACGCAGTTGCTTCTCACCATTACAACTCATGGTTAAGGTGGGGAGCTCTCATCCTGCTTCTCTTCCTCCCATGCTCAGCCATCGTGCCTCCCTGGTGGCGGCAATGTAACTCATTCAGACCTGTCTCTGGGGCCCACAGAGGCAAGGTCATGGTCCACGGGAACCCATAAGTGAAAGCAAATACAAGGCCAGATCGGAGTGAGGAAGCCCCATGACAATGCTTGGTTACCTCCTCTAACTCTTCCAAGCCGATGTAATTTCAGAACAGGTACCCTACCTCATCTGCTGCCTCACAAGGAAGCATCCGAAAAATCTACGAGGGAGTCGGCTTTGCTGACGTTAGGGGAACAAGAGCCATTCCTTTGCTCCATCTTATGTCCCCCAGTTAATGGAGTTTTTCGACGCTCTTTTTGCCTCTGGCATGAACGTGTTGGCCATTAAGGTCTTCTGTTCATGTTTTCACCCTTTTACATCTTCAGAGCTGCAGGTGACTCTTCGGTGCTTGAAGGTTTTCAAATCACCAGCTTCATCATGGCGTAATAGAATTAAAGACTGGTTCACTTCCTAAAGTGGAACCTCCCATTTGTGTTGACCAGCCTTCTACGTGAACCATATGAAACACTCGCACACGCATCTTTAGGATTTTTTAACTAGAAAGACTTTTTCTGGTAGCCTTTGCATCAGGCAAAATATGCAGCGAAATTCAAGCTCTCAACATGGATGAAGTATACGAGGATGCTTTTCTGCCACGAGCCTCATTCTGAGCAAAGACACAAGGTCCTGCGGAAGCTTGTTCTAGATCGTTCACCATCCATGCCCCCTCGTGGTAACCAAAATTAAGGTTGTAGTGCTCTGTTAGAGCTCTCTGCTTTTACCTTGACCAAACAAAAGACTCGAATTGGAGGAAAGGCAAAACAGATTTTTTCTACCAATCAATCAGCCATTGCACAGACAACCCTAGCCATGATTGCTGCCTGGATAAAGACTGTAGTTTCGTTCGCCTACAATATAATTGGCTGCCTTCAATGCTGTCTCCAAGTAAGAAATCCAGCAGGCCGCCTTGTGGAAAAATTATACGACCATGACGTCTTATTATCCACGGGACATTCTCAAGCTACTGCTTTATCTTCGGCAGTACCATCGCCGTCCACCAGAAGCAACAAAGCAGCAGCAGGGATATCACCCATTAACCTGGAGGTGACAATGGCAATTTCCCACCACCTGGATTGTTGAAGTCTGGACGATGCAAACATGTAATTGGCGACGGTATTCAGGAAACCGTACTTAGCAGACCTCGTCAACCTTGGCGGTGGGCCAAGGTTAATGATCACCCGTGCTACGAGCCGGCAGCCCCAGAGTTATAAACTCTGTGAACGGAGCGCCATCCATCAGAAGTAACCCGACGATAAGCCAGTGAATGATATGACAATAAAAGAAGACCGGGCGGAGACCAGGCTTGAACGGTAGATGTGCAACAAAGCGAGGCTCGAGGACCGAAGCCGGATTGGAGGAGAGTCGCAAGATCGGAGGGTCGGTGTGAAGGCAGCTCGTAAGGAAGACGTTGAAGGCGGAGACACGAAGAGTCCTCAATGTGACACGGACAGTGAGGATCGGCCACGCTGCTATCATGGTCAGTGGGAACATGGTTGCGGCTTGTCACAACGTAAAAGAAGTATTAGGTCACAACTGAATGGATGGTAATCGTGTGCAGACATGTAATGATGACTGATCCATTACCTCAATATGGATGAGACTAGGAGGGTCTAAGACGAAGTTCGCAGGACTGGCTGGCAGTACAGCAGATTGGTAGAGTATTTCGGTGACAACCGGAGTTGTATAACATGAATCCGAGGACAGCCTAACTGAGGAAATGAATGATGTTGGAGCTGGAAGGGTGTGGAGGTGCCGTAACTGCAGGTGCCTCCGACAATCGGCTTAGAGCACAGAATGTAAGCTTGAAGAACCGTGAAAGGGGACAAGGACTCTTAAGAGTGAGGATGCACAAAATGTTCGCAGCTCGTGAATAGGTTGAAAGTACGAGCTAAGTTCCCACAAGAGGACAAGGTAGTTTGTCGAGGCAGCGTCTAGTTGCTTCTTGGGGGAGGGGTACGAGTGGGTTTTTTTTTTTTAAAAATACAAGAAGGTCAACAGTGGTGTGATGAGTTCCTTGACGTGACCACTGTAGGAGGTTGGAATGGAATATAAAAAGACAATTCAAGAAGTACTCGTAACCCGAAGGCAACACCCTCTGCAAACACGGCAAGTAGTGCAAGGCAGAAGGCAAATGGAGGCGTCCGAGCACCGGGCAATCCCAGGAAACTCTGGTATGAAAGTGGCGGTGACGTCCATTGCCACACACAGTAGACACAAAGGTCACGAAGGTCCTTGGATAAAGAGGCTGCGGACCACGACGTTATAAGGTGAGAAGCAGTCGTAGATGGTGGGGCTCGGTAAAGGACTGATGGAGACCCAGGCCAAAGTTCGGTGGATGAAATTGGGTGAGAGCTTAACATGAGATGGAAGGGGAGATTCTTGCAAACCCGAAGGCTGAGAAGAAGACTGCACAGAGGCGGAATGCCTAAAATCGGTGGGATCGATTTGAGCTGATCGAAGCTTGGAAGATGAGGAATTGCGTGGAGATGGAGACTGGGTTGGTAAGAGGATCGCCGAGTTCTGGACTTAGCGCAGTGCTGAATATGCCCTGGTGGTGCCAGAGGCCTTGGACTGTCGTGCTTAGCCATATGGTAACGAGCCGTTGCCAGAAGTAAAGTAGTATTAACGTCCAAGTGGGCTAAATCGTCCTGGTGGTAGTTCAGTTTATGACGGATAGTAGTTCGAAGAGCTGCTGAGGAAGGAGAAAGAGTGTCAGGAACAGTTCACGGGAAGATCGACGAAGCGGGTGGATCGGCTGGTGATACACAAGGCATAGGGACAGGGAAAGTGATATTGGAAGTACAGGGACAGATGCGTCACTGAAGGAAAGTGGCCTGGGCTGGTCGGGTGGCTGGATCGGTACCAAGTGTTGTTAACTGGGGAAGGCGAGATTCGTGTAGGTGTGTCCGAATTCGTAACCTGGGGCTCTTGTCCTAAGTGCAAGGTGCGCTAGGATCGGATGCAGGCACTCATTGTGTAGGTCATGGAGGGAGGCCATGGACCTGTTAATGGTTTTTATAATGGAATCACGAAAAGATCGTTACGATATGGAAGAATTAGGAGCTAGTTCTTCCGACAAAGGGTCTGGCTTGAGATAGAAGAAACGAAGACAGACTATTGTCAGAAGTGAAAGCCTTCATGAAAGAAAAAGAGGTTTGACATGATACAGGGTGTGATGGGACGGCTCGAGGAACACTGATCGGCTCACGCGACAATGTGGAGTCAGTTGAATTTGACGACGGAATGCCGTGGCAGGACAGAAGACTGTTTGGTAGAGACCAAGCGTCGTGGCCAGGGACTAGTACACATTTCGGGGACAGTGGACCGAAGAGCGCTAGACGAAAGTTGCTTTCAAGGAGAGTCGCAGGGTAAAACAATGGTCTACGGAATTGACGGTGTAGTCCTGTAGAGGCCAAAACAAGGGCTCGACGGAGGTGACCGCAGAAAGAATCGCGGCCCAACCTGAAGCTTGGTCAGTATTGACCAGTGTATGGTGAGGTCTTCCTGACATCAAAGTGGTTGTCTCGGAACAGTTTATAGAAGAAAACACATCTTGTATCAGTGTGCTGGGGTCATGGCGAAGGAATCGCTATCGAGAGGTAACAGAGACTGCAATTAGGATCAAGGAGAAGCCAACTGGCTGATAGTCTACGGGCCCCTGAAAGCCCAAGTTGCGGGTAGATGGGCCCGAATCTTGCTGTGTAGTAAAATAAGGAAACGTAAGTAATGAGGCATGACATCTGCAGCACAGGTCGGTCTTGTAAGTAAGCAAAGGATTAGCTCGTTGAGAAGGGAACCGGCGGCTCAACTTTTATGGATGCAGGTAGTTGGGCCCACGGGCTGAAGGGCCCGGTCCTATTCTGAAATCAAACATAAATGAAACACTGCTAACAAAGCAGGAGGCGCATAGCGCAGTCCTGGGCTTGGAAAGGAGATCGTCTAAAGGGAGATCGACTGGCTCTTATAGTCGTAAATCCTGAGTGGTCGAGGGATTCCCGAATTGGAGAAAGTGAACCGAGAGTTCAACGTAAAAAAGGGTACCGTGCCCGGCCTCGGGCCTTGGTCCGATTACCAAACCTTCATCGTCTGCGAAACAGAAGATGTACTAGCGCTCGGGTAGTGGAAGTATTCACGAAGACAGGCGGACAGCAAGCTGCAATCCATAGAAGGTCAAGAGTTCGGCCTTGGTCTTTGGGATTCATGAGCTCCGAGTGCATGACATACTTAATATCAATTTCGCTGCTATTTCGCTTGCTGACCGTATTCGTTTCGCCATTGTCACGGACATACTTCCCAGTGGTGAACAACTGATGAAACCAGCAGCTTCTTCAAGGAGGTAGGCGGACAGCAGGATGCAGTCCACAAAAAGGGAATAACACTGACGTGAACAGCAGCTTCTACAAGAAGTTAGGCGGACAGTGGGTCGCGGGCCACCGAGGGCTCCGGACCCGGGTATCGAGGCCCAGTCCCCTAGCCACAGGCGATTGGGTGCACGGGCGTACAACTGTAGTGAGAATAACAGCTGGAGTAAACAGCAGCGTCCTCAAAAGGTAGGCGGACGGCAGGTCGCAGGTTATCCTAGAACAAGTGCTATCAAAAATTCGGATCAAGGGGGATCGGGCCAAGGGCCCAAGCGACGATTCTCTTCGGGGGACTGGCACACTTACAGCTGATGCAGACAGCGGTGTCTTCAAGAAGGTACGTGGAAGGCGGATCGCGGCCCACAAAAGGCTCCGGGCCGGGCATGGGGCCCGGTCCGAGCCTCGGTGTCCAAGCACAATTGGCATCGAAAATTCGGGCCAAGAACCCAAGCGTCGATCCTCTTCAGGGACCGGCCACGTACAGCCGATATAAACAGCAGCGCCTTCCAGAAGAGAGGTGCACAGCAGATTACGGTCCACAAAAGGCTCCAGGCCGGGCTTGTGGGTCCGGTCCCGAGCCCCAGGCGTCCAAAGACAAGTAGAACCGTGAATTTGGTTCAAAGGGGACTGGGTCAAGAGCCCAGCAAAGGTCCTCTATGAGGATTGACGTCAAATAGACGGCTTGTTGAGTTTGTAGAGATGATAGAGGGAGAGCCAGAGAAAGTGACCACAGGTGGTGGTGCCCTAGGAAGAAATATGAACAGCGGTCCACGCCGATCGCTTATGTAGGAGGCCTGCACCCACACATGCGCAGTAGGGAGCTACAAGCACTGCAGGGAAGCCAACAACCTTCGCTAGGGATTCAAGCTCCATTAGGAGGGAACTGCTAAGTAAAAGACAGGTAATGCACACATTTTGTCGGCATTAAAAAAATAATTCTTTTGGGAGTAATAGATGTTTGCATTTGCATTTGATTGCAGTAGGTTACTTTCGCTTCTTGACAAAATAACCAAGAAATGTTTCAAATTTCCAGATCTGAAAATGAAAGTTACAGAAAGACGTCATTATGAGAGAAATTTTTATTTGACAAAATCAGTGTTAAAACGTCATCGATATATCTACTGTACACAAATTTTAAAATACAAAATTTACATAAAATACTGAAAGCCTTCAGACAATTCATAAAATGGATCATTATTTACAATAATCAAACCGATTGGTCTAAGGAAAGTCCACATCTGACCAAACTGCTTCGACTTCGCTTTCTTCCAAGTCAACCTGCAAATATATTAGTAGTGGTCAGTAATTATTGGCATATTCACCTTCACCCGCGCTGGCTTTTATATAAGAGGCTAACCCACCCAGCACATTTCTGTCAATCCAACTAATTTTTGCAGTGTTTTTCTTTGTTACCACATAACGGAAATAGTATGCATCTTGTTGGGGCATGGACATTATAAAACACTTTAAAATCGGAAGCTTTTTGTGTACCTTGTCCTTATTAATAGACCTAAGTAAGCTGTGAAAAATTTTCATAAGGTATGCCAGGGGTTGAAATATTCGGATGCACAGGGGCAAATTGCACTCCAAAATCACACTTTGCACTCCAGAAGCAACTCTTGGAGTGCAAAATTGCACACCCAAGTTGAATTTTTCATAACTTCTGAACCGCACAAGCTACAGACTTGCTGTTTGTGGCATTTTAAACAGCTTGGAATTAGATTTCCTGTGACACTACTCCTTCCAAAGAACTTAAACTCCATTTTTTACTACATTTGGTTAAACAATGTGTACAGGTTTTTCAGTTAAGACAGTTTTAAGCAAAGTGAAGGAAAACAGTACATATTATTGAGATGCGCTCTGTGTGTTAGAATTTTCACTGGCTATAAAATAAGATACAACAGTATTGGTTTACAGTTCGGTTTCGCACTCCAAGGACTTTTTTTGCACCCCAGTAACAGACTTGGGGTGCAAATTTGCAGGTGGTTCAAAATTTGGAAATTCGATCCCTGAGGCATCTCTTACATCTTTCCTGACTTCAAAGTCAAAGTGTCAAGCTTGTTTGTAAGCTTGACAACAAACATTTGCTACAGTGTAGTACGTTATGTTAAAAAAGACAATGTTAGGAAGTAATTTTCTATTTTAAGTGTTTTATAATAAAGTGTTTTATTTAATTATTTTATGCATGTGTTAGCGTCGCCTTTAGATAGGTGCTGTCTGCCAACTATGTCCTACAGCTTTGAACCCAATTCCCCAAATTAAAAAATTCCTCCAATCAACACTTTTTATTCTAGTCCCAACCCACATTATCTGCAATTTTTTTAAATGAAATATGTGTTTAAATTCAGAATTATAAGAAAAATGTATTCCATGAAAAAGAAACAAAAATCTTATTCCACACATGCAGGTAATCTTGGAACAGACAGTTACAATCCCCTTTCCACAATTGTTGTGGTATGTTCAATTTACTCAACAAGTTGCCCACTTGAAAAAAAAAATCTTAGGCTTATCAAACAGCTTTTGTCTTGAGATTTAGAAAGTTATATTTATTCGGTAGTTACTAGTTAGCGAAAATTAAATACATGGAGGAAAGCTACACAAATAAATGGGAAAAACTGCACTACGGGATACTGCACAATTAGACTTGCAATGGTATTTCTTCTCCCACCATTCTCCCCACATTCTATCAATGCAAAATATTTTTGTTGCGTTTTTTATCCCCATATAATTTTGTGCAGTTACCATGTCACCAAGTATTATCTTCATGGCCGATCTTCACAGTAGTGTTACAACAAACAATATGCAATACCGAATGGAATCCAAAAAATATAGCAGCTGTTTATATCACCGTTTTGTACAAAGCAGCAATCTTGAGTTTTTATTGGCTCAAAGAAATTGGGCCATCAATTTTAAAATTCCTTATTTTAAAAAAAGACCCTATTTTAATATTCACAAAACTAAATGCAAGTGCTACCAGTTTCCACGCAATTTGCTTAACGTTTAAGCAACTTACTTAAAAGGAAGGTTAATCGAAAATAGTGAAAATTCTTCTGTAAACCCAAAAAAAAGTTGGTTCTCAGGCCCTCCAGCACCATTTTTTGAATGGGATATAAAAAGAAACGATGCGGTAAAAATAGCAGTTACAGATCAAAAATGGTTCTAGTGAGAAAAAGAAATGTAAAAGTCTCATTCTTATTGTTAAATAATTGTATGGACATGTGGTAAGCAGAATTATGAAGAGACAGTGTGCTTTAGTGTTTTTTTTTTTTATTTCACCCACAATAAAAAATAATTCCCCGAACGTAAGGACAAATTGGGCTAAAAAATAAAAAGCCCAATTTTACCTGGGGGGAGGTCAAAATTGGTTTCTATTGCCGAAGGAAAATATACACTACCTGTAAATTTAATTGCATTCAGTTCCTGAGTGCTCGTTACCCTGGAGGATTTTAAACTCTCTATACCACACGCCATGGCTGTTTGCTGTGACGTGCATATCACGTGACTGGGCTAGTCTAATCAGACGGCCAAACAGCCGTTGTTCTCGTTCGTCATTGGCTAACTCATGGTGACGTCACAGCCATTGCGCATGGTTTAGATACGCCCAGCTCAGACACCCACCTGCGCATGCGCAGGTCCAGCGCGCGCAGGCCCTCCATAAATAATGCTACGGCGTCACCAGCCATCTACTTTTCCTCACGATATGTCAGCCATGATGGTGACTCGAGAGGGGAGGTTGGGTGGGTATTTACAGGTAGTGTATATTTTCCTTAGGCAATAGAAACCAATTTTGACCTCCCCCAGGTAAAATTAGGCTTTCTACTTGCCGGTTGGAAAATATCCACTACCTGTAAATTTAATTGCATTTACAGCAGACCTCGTCAATATAGGTGGCGGGCACCATCATGACGGGCCTCCAAGGGTGTGAGCTGGGTCCCCAGTGACAGAGTTGTGGTTGATTGGTTACAGGCGCAACATTCTCTGGTCACGGCCGACTTTCTGCGCAAGGCAGTCGGAATGGGGAGGGAACTTTCAATAACCAAAGCGAGTTGGTGAGGAAGTTCAGGCGAGTTTTCCAGATTCCACGACTTGATTGGTTTTCGGTTGATGGTTTAACGATTTGGCAGAACTGCAGTAGAAGTTCAACGGGATGTCAATGATTGTGGCCGTTAGGTTCTTGAAGTATATAGTACATCGGTGTTGAGGTTTCTTGTTGAGAATTTGAGCTTCAGAGGGGTGAAGAAGCGGCAGACCATTGTGAATTAAGAATCAATTGATATAGATGCTCAGAAACGAGAGAGGGTGTTCAAGGAACAGTGCACCAGCTGTGGATGGGTGCTTTGATTAGGAGCAGTCAAGTAGGTTGAAGGGATTGTGAGTTTCCGATGATGGATGAAGCGTGAGAAGGGCTTGAGTGATTGTATGATGTGTGAAATGTTGCAGAGTTGGCGAAGGGTCCATGAAGTGTTGTTCCCCAGAGTCATTGAGATTGGAGCAGCAAGATCGGGAAGTGAACGTTAGAATGTGGGTGGACCAAGGGAAATCTTTGAAGGGCAGCATGTGAAGGGGGCGAATGCCGAGCACACTGTCATGAGTGTGAAGTTGTGAAGGATCAAGGCCGAGTTGAATGCAGAGTTGAGAATGTCGTTGGGGTCCAGTTTGACTCGGTGGAAGTGTGGTGCTGCCAGACTATTGGGTGCGAGACCGTTAGTGGCAATCAGTGATGCGAATTGATGATGAACCGCTGGTTGTGGTTCGGAAAATTCGGGTTGTAAGTTTGCGAGGGCATCCACGCAGATTTAGTGTTGGTTAAGGAGCCGTGTGGTTAGTCATGGTGACAAGGTGATTCGTCATGATTGACAGATTGAAGAGTCAAACAAAAATATTGGATAAGTCGAATTCCCACGATTTGGAATGAACGTGACTTAACCAGAGGAATGTGAGGCGTAAGGCCGAGTGATTAAAAACATTAGCCGGCCGTAATTTCTCCAAGAGACCAGGTCGTGGACGGTGAGCAAGAAACGGGAGTCCACGGTAGTGCTAAGGAGTTTAGCTTTTGTCGTCCATGATCAAGTTGGGTTTAAGTGACGGGGGAGTCGTGAAGAAAATTCAGCTTCATCATGATGCAGCAGGCGGTTGGTGATGAAGACGGATTTTTCCATGAGATTGAAAGAGTCGTAATACCATGGCGGTCACAGTGGTGTGGTGTGATGGACTGGGACACCGTGAAAGACCATCATGATTCGATTGGTGACGGTTAGCTATAGTGACAATGCGTGCGTGTTGACGGATAATGAACGTGTAGGTCAACGAGAATAGAGTTCGGGCGAACGTCTGCGACGGGAGCTTGTGGGATGGAGACGTTGCGGGGTTTCATCCAAGACATGTGAGTGAACATTCATTCAGAAAGGGACGGCGATTGGAAGGAGACCTTCCCTCCATGAAATCGAGCCGAGGTGGTGTGAGGGAAGTGAGATGGAACGAAGTACGGGGCAATCATGTGAAGTCTCACGCAGTGGTTCCAAGGAACGAGGCAGAAGCAAGGTGTAGGTACAGGGTTGGCGTTGCATCGATATGTTGTGTGGTTAGTCCATAAGCTTCGAAGGCAGTGCCAGGTCGTTGTTTTCCCGGTGAAGATGGTTGATTGATCGTGGAGGCCGGGTTAACGGTGAGAGGGGTGGGTGTCAGCAGCACTCGGTTACCCCCGGCGGACGAACAATCGAGTCCGAAACGGGCTCAACACAAAGTGACTTCGGAGGACGGACGAGAGCCGGTGTATTCAGCATGGTTTGCTGTGGACAGCTTCGATGCTTGAACGAAATGCAACGAGTGGCGCGGAGAGCATGGTGGTTACCGGCGGAGGGCTTGTAGATGACGATCAGGCCAGTGGACCATGAGCAGTAGGTGGACGACGAATGGGCGTGCGGGTGGCAATGGTCTTGAAGGTCGGCCAAGTGAATGGTAAAAGGGTGCACAAACGCAATGAGCTTGAGCGGTAGCAGGCTAGCGAACGATGAGCGTAACCACGAACGAAGATTTGGGTGGGCCTGAGTGGTGAAAAGCTGACGAATGCAGAACAGGACAGGTCAAGGATGTAAGAGCGAACAATGAACGGGAGCATGGACGTAAAAGGGCTTGAATGGTGAGCAGGGTGCCGAACGCAAGGAAAAGACGAACGTCAAGTTGGCTAGTTACGGGAAAAGAGGCATGTTGAAGATGAAAGTCGGCAAAACAAAGCCTGCATATGGTGACGAGTGGCTAGACTGGCTAACAATGAGTGATGCCGTTAGCTTCAAAGAACGTGAAAGACGAGCAGGAACGACGAACGATGCATGGGCTTCAAAGATCGGCCAGCGATGGATGAGAACAACGAACGGCGTGGTTGACCTTAAAAAATTCCCATGATGAACGTGAACGAGAAGGAATGGTAGACAACAGGAACGAATGGGTGTGACGGCAAGGCATGAACGGTGGCCGGACCAGTGACGGAAGAGGCGTCTCAGCAGTAGATCTTCAGGTTGGCCTGTAACGGCGAGTGGGTGCATGTTGATGAGAGGGCTGTGGGCGACGAACAGGCTGTGAGCGGCGAACGGCTTGAAGAACAGTCGGGCCTGAGCAGAGATTCTTCAGGTAAGCTGCAAGTGGTGAATTGATGAAGAGGAACAGTGACAGATCCGGTGAACGCATCACTTGCTTGACTGTTGTGAACGGGACGTCTGGAATGATGAGAACCTGTGTTCAACAGGACGTCGAAGAGCGTGATGAGCGTAATGGGCTGGAAGGCCGAGAAGGGAGAAGTCTTCTGGGAGAGGACTGCGTGGGCGGCATCCATTATGAGGTGAACTGTGCAGCCACAGTAGCCCCGATGTGTCAGTGGTGAGTGGTTGACAATCGGGTGAAGAAAGGAAGTGTTTGACTTGTGGAAGTCATCATTTTTGTGGAGGTAAACCTTCCTGAGGGGATGACCTGCAAAAAAAAGAATGAACGCGCCTAAACCTTGTACGGGTGAGCGGCGAACGAGCAATGGTCTCCCGGTGACAATGTTGACGCAGCGACGGCACGAACGGCGACGGCACGAACGGCGACGGCAAACGTCGAGCCCACGGTCGGCAAACGGAGGTCTCCTGCCGGCTGATGAAACAGGATGGCGGCGATAGAGCAAGCGAACGACGGCTGCGAGAAGTGATTGTAAAAGCAGCAGCAGAGGCAGCAGCATGGATGGCGTTGATTGCGGGGCGAACGGTTCAGTTAACGGTAACGAATGATGCTACAAACCGCGGACACATCTTCATAAACAGGAGAATCCTTTGTTGATAGAAGACCACAACGAACGAACGAGCCGATGAATTCTTCGTGTAGCGCAGTTCTGCGAACGAGAACGGCGAACGAGAACGATGAACGGGAACGATGAATGGGAACGACAAACGATGAACGGAAGACCTCTTCATGTAATGGCGGGTCATGCAAACGGGAAAGACGAATGGGAACGACAAATGGAAGACCTCTTCATGTAATGGCGGGTCATGCGAACGGGAACGACGAACGGGAACGAACGGAAGACTTCTTCATGTAGGGGTAGGTCTTGCGGTAGTCACAACGGTACAAGATGAACGAGGGATAAGTGACCGGAATCAGTTTCCGAGTGGCCGGAGGAACAACGATGCAAGGAGCATAACGGCAGCGGCGAACGAGCGGCAGTCTCCTTACGTAGCAGGTGAACGTCGAATGATGAACGCCGAACGGGAACGAACGGGAGTCTTCCTTGTGTAGCAGGTGAACGGCGAACAGTGAATGCTTCACTTGCTTGGACCTCTTCACTGGACTGAGAATGACGAACGGAAGACTCTTCATGTAGTGGCGGGTCTTGCGAACGGGAACGACGAATGACGAACGACGAATGGAAGGCCTCTTCATGTAGTGGCGGGTGGACTGCAAACGGGAACGGCGAACGGGAGCGACGGCAGTGATGTTGAGGCGGTGGCCGCTGGGGCTTGCGTTGAGCTTCAAGACCGACGAATGATGCGGTGGTCTTCAAGACTGACGAGCGGCGAACGGGAATGAGCTTAAGGCCGACAGACGTGAGCAAGAAGACGCACGGTGCGGCGAACTGCAAATACCGCTGAACGGCGACAGGAGCGGCGGGCGGTGCGATGAGCTTCAAAGACCGGCGAACGGGAACGACGTGATGGGCTTCAAAGATCGGCGAACGACGAACGAAAACCAAGATGGCGGGTAACGGAGCGAAGCAACCGTGACGTTTGCGTGGAGGAAAAGAGATGGCTGGCTGACGCCGTAGCACTACTTATGGAGGGCCTGCGCACGCTGGACCCGCGCTTGTGCAGGTGGGTGTGAGCTGGGCGTATCTAGAGAGTTTAAAATCCTCCAGGGTAACGAGCACTCAGGAACTGAATGCAATTAAATTTACAGGTAGTGGATATTTTCCAACCGGCAATTAGAAATTAAATTCCACCCTCACACATTTCTTAAGAAAAAGCACTGAGAACCAACTTTCTTTTTTTAAGTTGCGTTAACAACAACAAAAAAACAACAAACTTTACACAACTACACAACCATTGGTCATATTCTGTATTCTAATTACGGACTACGCCAAAGGAAGGCGCATTTTTTAACTTGTAAACTTATTTCTTCCTCTTTCCTGAAGAGTCGTAGAAATCCTAGTTAACACAGGGTGTTAATAAGGTGAAAATAAATCACAAATCAGAGATTATAAATTTATAGGTCTGTACCTCATTGTCCGAGTCTGCCATGTCTTCCACTTCAATATCGTAGGCATTGTCTAAAGAATCAGAATGTTGTTCAACTCTCTGCAACCCTTCTAGCGCTCTGCTATTGTTGGGATCAAGACTGTAACACAAAACAACTCAAATCTATAACAAGTGGTTTCCATGTTTCTTGCACCCCACCAAACCTTTCACAGAACCGAGTTAAATACATACACGTTCCCACAATCGGAAAGCTGCCATTTAATATCATGCTTTTCTTTCCGACGGAAAGCAGTAAGCAGTCTTGTGAAGTATTTAGGGATAATCCGATATCGGTATCGGACCACTGTAAGGCTTCCAACACAGATATTTGTTACGCCAAGAACTGCAACAGTCTTCCCTCCGAAACTGACACCAAGAGCGACAAAAGCAACAACCAAGCGAGAAAAACAAAACCACTTGCTCAGTTTGTAATGAAAATGTAGCACTTGATGGTTCTGACGCTCGAAGTTTTACTACAACCAACTTGAAATCTAACTGAGAAGATAGATTTCAGGTTGGCCACTTAAACTGAAGCCTTAAGCAGAAAAAGAGTAAAAATGCTCTTATTGCTGAACCGAACTTTTAGGGTAATCGCAGCAGTTGGAACCCACGCAACACCAGAAAATGAAGTAGCATTTGTATCGAATTTAAATTTTTAGTAGTTTATTATTATTATTATTATTATTATTATCATCAATATCGACATCGTTATCAATATCGGATCGGATCAGATTGGTTTACCCTTCATTGGGATCGGATTGGTAAAAACTCATATCAGCCGATCCCTAGAAGAATTTACTTAAGCCTATGGCCCTGGCCTTAGTGGTATTCCTCACGGAAACGGTTTCTTAAACTATCTGCCCGACCTTTTTAAAGTCCAATACAGCCTCTGTGTTGACAAGAAACTATTCAAGCAGAATCTGCACAGCACAACCCAAAGACTCAGACATCATACAAAAGGAACAGCTCTCTTTAGTCAATAAGGCCATGGCATGAATTTCTCCAATATGAAAGTTAATGTGCTGGTGCTTATCAGCGTGATAACATGCTGTTAGCCATATCAAGAAGCTGTAGGTTTGCCGCGCACCCAGCCGAAGCCATGGCGCCAGGAGGATAGACGGACAATTTTGCTAGGTAATGCCAATCGGAAATTCCTATGATCTTTTACATGCCACAATCGACATGAGCACGAGGCATCACAGGGCTCTTCTCTTCCTGAAAATACCAGCGTTGGCCAAGGTCAGGATCAAACCCAGGATATCTGGCACAGTAGGCTACCTTGCATCAAGAAGCAGTTTTTTTTCTTCAGTGCCACCAGTCAATGTGAGGAAGGAGAGGTGCTCATCCTTACATTCGGTTTTAGTCTTGTTTTCCTACTCCTTCATTATTGCAATCTCCGATTGATTCTTACGAGGAACATGACCTTAACACCTTGACGACGATTATCAAGTGACATCACTCGTAACCAGTTACAGTCACCTGCATTGCAACTACCACAAGAGGGTTCTTTCTGAAGAGCCAGCAGCTAGGGCCTCACTATAGCGGCCCATGGCAAACAGCGATAAGCTTTCAACGATTGTGAATACATTACTGAGGAAATAAAAGAAATTTCAAATACTTGCATGGTGTTAAAAACATAAAAAGATTTCGAAAGTAGTAAAAGATGCTGTAATGGTAGAATAACCAGCGGATGGCACTATTCCAAGTTTGATTGAGTTCAGCACAGTTTACTTCACTATTTGTTTTTAGTTATGAAAATGTTATAAGATATTTAATATCAATTAGCTCACACCCACAAAGACCTCTAGACAGACTGTTTCGCCCTTGTTTGGGCTCGTCAGTAGAGAATACTTTGTGGAGGAGAGCTAGGCAAATGACAAGGGCGAAACGAATACAGTTTCAGCAAGCGAAAGCGCAGAAACGTCTGCTTGTTTGAGGCTCCATTCAACTGAATGGTTGACACCCAGGCCTAGGACACTCTACTGACGAGCCCAAACAAGGGCAAAACAGTCTGTCTAGAGATCTTGGTGGGTGAGAGCTAATTGATATTAATTATTAAATGATCAATTGGCAAAAATTGTCGTAGGCCTGGGCATCAACCATTCAGTTGAATGGAGCCTCAAACAAGCAGACGTTTCTGCTCTTTTGCTTGCTGAAACCGTATTCGTTTCGCCCTTGTCAATGTTATAAGGCGGTCCCAAATATATTTTTCTGCATTAATGTACAATGTAATTATTAAGTCTGCAAGTTTTCATACCCACAGACTGCTCTTATTTATTTTACTGCAATTTATATTACTGAGGCATGACACGGCGTCGGACTTGAACGTTTAAACTGTAATAGTTTGACAACCTAAGAACTTTAAGCCTAAGAATGTAGTTCTACACCCCTCATGGGACAGTCAGTACACAAAATAAGAAGCAAAATCAACACAAAGTTTCATAAAGAAAGAAAAAAAAGTACTAACTTCAGAGCAGTGCTGTAGTGGTCAAATGCCTTTTCATGTTCATTTGTCCTGGCCAATAGATCTCCGAGCATCTGATGCAAACGGCAAGTGCTTTGGATTCCAACTTGCTTTCGTAAGCTGTGCAACAAAGGCAAGCATTAATTACACGACACAAAAAAAGTGTTTGGTTTATAGGAGAGGTTGCAAATTCAGGAGGAAACCAGGTGTTTTATTTTTTATTTCATTTATTTAACCACGTTTCTTTGAGATCTGTTAACTCAAAGCTGAAGTCTTATGTAGTCAGCATATTGTCATTCTTGCATTTAATATTTGTTTAGTTTTTGCTGAATAATGTTTCAGTGGTTTGAGTTAAAGGCTCGAAATTTTCACCATTAAAATGCTCGTTTCGAGCCGCTCAAAATTATATACTGCAATGTCAAAATCAGTTAAAATTGTACGAAAATATGATTTTTAGCAGGTGGCCCAAGATTCAGATAAAAAATTTTGACCCGCAATAGTAAAAGGGACCTGCACGCGCCTGCAAACCAAACAATTAACATTGCATGACCTTATTTGACAACGTTTGCTAATGCCAGCAGAGAAAATTTGTAATAGTCTAGTATTGGTTACTGCAGTTTCATCACCATTGTAGATATTTCAGATTTAGAAAAAGTTCGTTACTGTTCATACTGTGAAATTCAGCAATTCGTAAATAATTAAAATAAAAGTTCGCACACTTTCACTTTCACTAACATTCAGCTATTTCGTCAGGCATTAAGGATTTTTGTTGGACTTCTTGCATCATTCAACTCAGAATGCTTCCCAAACGTTTTCGAATTTGGCTGGTCTCGTACGCTCCTGTACTTTAGCCTCCTAGTTGAATAATGCTAAGAAGTCAGACAAAAATCCTTAATGCCTGAAAAGTAGGATTTGTGATTTAGTTCCAATTTCAAATCACTTGTTTTTATTTTGCATCAGCAATTGACCTTCGTTTTCGCCAAATTTGTTGGTGCCAGATGCACGAACTTGATATCATCAGGCAAGGTCATGGCCTTCTTTCTCATCAATGTTCTTGCCCCTTAGCCAATCAACCATGTTCGATTCAAAACCATAAGAAACTTAATATCAATTAGCTCTCACCCACAAAGATCCAACCGTATTCATTTTGCCCTTGTCATAAGAAACTGCTCTATCCAAATGAAAAAGTGAGACAATACAACACTACATTGCCACCAGTTAATACTACAGGCTACCATCTCAAATTCAGCAGCCATCTTATCCAAACACCAATTCTAAGAAAGGGGCAAAAAGACAATAAAATAATTCAACATAACATTGTCTACTGGTTATGGTTTTTAGGTTTTTGTCAGACCAATCTTGGAATATGCCAGCCAAGTTTGGTCGCCATCTCTGTTGGGCGACATTGAGCGGGTTGAGGCAGTTCAACGAAAATTTACAAAACCGCTGCCTGGAATGCGCAATCTTACTTATGTCGAGAGGATTCAGCAACTAAAACTTGAATCACTTGAATTGCGAGGACTTAAGTTGGATCTCGTTTTGGCATTTAAAATCTTGCATGGATAGTTCGGGCAAATTTGCCATTCTTCGAACTGAATGTGGATGGACGTACTAGAGATCACTCTTTCAAACTGCAAATTCCCAAATTCCGTTTGGAGTGCAGACGACACTTCTTTTCGGTGCGAGTTATTGGTGCCTGGAATTCGCTTCCTGAAGCAACTGTTACCTCAACGAGCGTGGATGCCTTTCGTCGTCATCTTAATCAACTTAATTTAACAAAATTTTTACGACGTTTTTAACATTCGGGTAATTTTTGACAACGTTCCCCTGTGGTCTTACAACTAGCCACATTCTTTCTTCAGTTTCGTTAGTGGGGTCGGCAGTTAGTGATCACACTGATCCTTGCCTTCCCAGTTGCTCCTGCAACAAATGTTTATTATTTATTATATACTGATACTAAAATGTTTCAGGCTCTAGACTTGGGGGATGATTAGAGGGCTGCTGATATAACGTACTGCTAGACAGGAGTCATGTTGGGGTTATGTTATGTAAGAATGTCACGATGTAAGAAAACTTACAGCTCTATGCCCTTGTCGTACTGCTTCTCTTGTTCGTAGATTTCGGCAAGTTGGTAAACAGCATTTAGATGAGTGGAATCTTGTTTTAGAGCTTTTTCAAGTAGAGATTTCGCCTAAAAAAAAAACTCAGCATGAAAACAAACGCACTAACTGCACGACAGTTAACATAAAGAAAGAGTGTAAGATTGCTTCTGCATTTCCTATGGCAGCAAGAAGTTTGCGAACATTAAGCATATCTGGAACATATGATGTGCGAGCTCCACTCTCTCCAACGATGGCATTATCATTTCTGAAACGTCAACACGTGGGAGATTTCTTTAGGGTATCTAAAAAGGGGAACTGCAAATGCAAGCCATCAACCTACCAGAACATGACCAAGCTAACGGCAAAACGTTCAGTTTGCCAGCACTATCCCAAAACTAAATAAAATTCTGACCTTGTGAATTTCCACACCCAAAGTTGTGTACTTCCTTCGGACGTTCAGAAGTGAGCAGCTTTGGAGGCATGAAACGTTCCTTGCTGTAGTCAAGGTTTTAGAAGGACAGATGAGCAATTTTGCAAGGTATTGGCAATTCCTCGTATTTTTTACACGCCACAACCGTCATGAACACGAAACATCACATGACCCTCGTCTCTTCCGTCTGGGGTGGGAGAGGTCAGGTTCGAATGAATACCACCCAGAGATGTTTTTTCCGAAATTTTTCCGAGTTTTGTTGAGATGTAGAAGTAGGTTTATTCAATGAACCATGTGGGCATATTCAAAACGTAAAGTGGTTCAGGGCTCTAGAGGGTTAGGTGACAATGGCACAGTGGACGAGTTGTAGCCGTGCTGGTATCCAGAGGTGAACTATTCTGCTTAGATATGGAGCAATTTCACACAAGCAAATGTTTAACAACTGATGGTACCACAGTCCCACACCTGTCTTGACAATCTAGTGTATCACACCTGACTAAAGGTACATAATCAACACCACTGACCCATACATTACAGCAACAGAACAGATGTCACATGTGAATATTACATACTTAGCTTAGCCAGCTGCTTTACACAGTATAAAAAGAATGTTTAAGCCATGCAAAAAAAAATTGTTTGGTTTACGGGCGAGGTAGCAAATTGAAGCACCAGGCAACCAGGCATTGTATTTAAAATTTTTTATTTTATTTGATCAGTTGACCTAGCTTAAAGCCAAAAGAGTATGCAGTCAGCCTAAAAAAGTAATATTCTGCATTACTTACGTACGGAGGAAAATACGCAATATTCCAGACAGGCAAGAACGATTAAACAATTCTCGGGAAATTTTAGATAGTAAATTTGCTGTGGATGGAAAAACCTAGCCGACTATTATCTTCAGGCACGCAAGAAAAACTCCAAATACTACCACTTATTTACAGTTCATTAGATTCGAGATTGGCGTTAACTTGGCCTCCGATATTTACAAGGTATATACAATGTAGGTGTGCGACGCTCATGCACTGCCTCCATTATTTTGAAGGCCGTTATTCAACTTTTTTCTTAGACGCTCTCTGAAACCAGCATTTAAAAGGAACTTGATTGAAGGGTTAGACGGTCCCTGGATATTCATCACCACGGCCTTCTCTCGGACGTGGTGTTGAATAGCCAGGGATTCGAGGCCTCTTCAGGGCCCTTATGCCCTCACGTGTCTTACGTGGTTCATCCTCCTGGAATACCCCCCAAAGTGCCTAAACAGGTTGATGCAGCAGGTGTTGCAGAAAAGTGATAAGAACAGAGGAAATAGTACGGAAGGAGAGGCTATACTTAGACCTAGGATAAGTCATACCTACCTTCAGGGAGTACCTGACACGATCCAGAAAATACTCAGAGATAACGGCTTTGACTTCAATGTGAAAAAAGGAGAAGGCCTCAAGAATTGCTCCTGCCGAAAGCATTGCATAGAGAAGAAGGTGGAAGAAAGAAGAAATACGAGGAAGATGAGGAAAGACTGTGAATAGTAATCACGAGAGAAGGAGTGTATCGTGTACCATGCGCTGACTGCGATGCCGTCTATATTGGTGAGACACGTAAGGGCATAAGGGCACTAGTAAAACAACATATGAGTGATACCATGAACCAGAAAGATACAAATGGCATCGCAGTACACCAGATGGACACCTCACACCGCATCCATTGGGAAGGAACTGAAACATTGCTCATTTCAAACTCATTTAGAGACTCACACCTGAGAGGCCTCGAATCCCTGGCTATTCAACACCACGTCCGAGAGAATGCCATGCTGATGAATATCCAGGGACCGTCTAACCCTTCAATTAGGACTGTGTGAAAATCGAAACTTTCGATTTGATTTCGATTTTATTACGTTGTTGAAATCGAATCGAATCCGTCCAAGTCAAAATTGAAAAATTTGATTATTGTGGTATAACGAGATTCCCATTGAGTAAAGAGATCCCCATGCAGTAATGAAGCGAATTATTTTCGATTTTGTGAAATTTTTCAATAAATACACTTAAACAAAGTTTAACATAAAAATTACAATCAAGTAAAACATTAACTTTAACCAAAAGCAAAAATGTGTAATGACTTTTCTGTGTTTTATGTGGTAACTATGTACAGTACCATGTTAACCATTGCTAAAAGTGTAGCCATTGCCCTAAAACATGCCCTAAAATTACAACAGTGAGATTTCGTTTTAGACCTCAGTGTAAGTTTAACTATCAACTAAGGGGCAATACT